>JAUMJL010001171.1:0-186596 GCA_033558185.1 Dromococcyx pavoninus | reverse complement strand
GGCCGGGCCGGGCTGGGGCTGTCCGGGCCCCGCGAGGGGCGCGCCGAGGGGAGCGCCGGTGCCTCGGCAGGGCGGCCGTTTGTCAGTCTGTCCGTCAGTCTGTCCGTCAGTCTGTCTGTTTGGGGCCGCGGCCCTGGCCATGGTCTGCATCCCCGGGAGCCGGGCGGGGTCTGCCTGCCTGTCTGTCTGTCTGTCCGTCCGTCCTCCTGTCGGCTGAGTCCCTGAACCCACCGCCTTCGGGGTCCCTTTGAGGGGGGGATGGATCCCTCTGTCCGTCTGTCTGTCTGCGGGGACTGCTGGGCTCCCTGTGTCCATCTGTCTGCGGGGACTGCTGCGCTCCCTGTGTCCATCTGTCTGAGGGGGTTGCTGGGCTTCCTGTGTCCGTTTGTCTGAGGGGGCTGACAGATTCCTTATGTCCGTCTGTCCATCTCAGGAGGCTGCTGGGCCCCCTGTGTCCCTCTGTCAGTGGGGTGCTCGTGGGCTCTCTGTGTCTGTCTGTCTCAGAGAAATGGGTTCAACTCCTCCTTTCATCTGTACGAAGGACCATTAGGGTTGAGTCCTTGTCAGCCTCAGGAGCAGCCGATGTTCCCTCCCTTGTGAGGTCTGGGGGAGTTGGTGGATTTCCCCCCCCGTGGGTGGGTGCCAGGGTGCCCCCTCCCCACAGGACACCGGGAGTGCATCCCCTCCGCTTGGGGGCCCCTGGCAGCAGGGAGGGCGCAGCAGCCCCGCTGCTTCTCTCTCCTTGTGCCTGTCTGCGAGGTCGGTCCCTTTGAGGGGCGTCCATCTGGGGTGAGACATGTCCCCATGCTGGCTGCACCATCCCCTCAGCTGCTGCCACCATGTCTGGAGCTGTGACGCAGGACAGCTGGTTCCCTTGTCTGCCTGAACTGGGTTATCTGGTGCCCAGCGCCAGCCTTCTGGACATGGTGGGGCCTTGAGTCCCCTTGGTGTCTCTCAGGAGGTGATGGCGGCATCTGCAGATTTGAGGAGGCTCTTGCCCTGTTGGCTGTGGGAACAGACAGGTGGGAAAAGGGTGTTGGGACCGAGATTGCAGCCACTTTTAACTTTTTGTTTGCTGGGGACAGGATTGCTTCTGGCTTTGCTTGAGAACCAGGGGGGACTGCCTATACCTGGTGGTTTGGGAATCGTGTTGGGTGCTGGCACTGAGCCGTGGTGATGCAGAACAAACCCTGTAGGCAGAAGGGTGGGGAATGACCCTGAGACAGCCAGCAGTGTTTGGCCAGAGGCTCCGCAGGTTTCACTGGTGTGTGACAGGCTCTTCTCTTCTCAGGTGAGCCCTCTGCTGAGGGGACTGACGCTCTGTGCTCCTGGGCCAGGGAAACATGTCCCGTCGGAAACAGACCACTCCTAACAAAGTTCACTGTGAGTATTGCGTTACACAGCGTTGTGGGATCCTTGCCCTAGCTGGGTTGTTGTGGAGCGAGACGGGGAGGAGGGGAATGGTGGAAAGGTACAATTTATGGGGAATGGTGCTTGCTCATGTTTCATCTGAGGGACTGTAAGAAGAGAAACTGAGCTGTGTGCATCAGGGGAGCTGGCCATGTCCTCACATGGCAGGACAGGGATAGGCTTGAGCCAACAACTGATGCTGTGAAGGCGTACGTGCAGGGCCTGTAGCCATGCTTTGCATTCGCACTGGCACAAGTGCAAGTCAGCACACTTAAGAAATGTGAGTGCAGGGCTCTGGTCTGTCCTGGGTAGCAGAGGTGGTTCTAGGCAAAGCGATTTGAGTGTGTGGCTGGAAGGCAAGAAGTCCTGGGTTCCCATCTTTGCCCCACCACAGGCTCACCTGGCTGGCATTGGACATGTTATGCTCACTGTACCTCAATTTCCTACCAGATAATGTAAGTAAAGCCATTTGCTCCTTCCTTGCAGGGAACGGACAGTGGCTCAGTGATTTACTGGACAGATAAATGCTGTCTGTCAGGTCATTCTTGAGCTGAGCTGACAGCACAGATCTCTGTTTCTCCAGCATTGTCCAGACCCTGGCATTTGTTTGATGGTGAAAGGGCTGAAGATGCTGAACATCGGCACTTCTTGTGGGAAGGCTACAGCGAGCTGGGAGACAACATATGGATGTTTGGCTGCAAAGGGGAAAAACTGCACATCTACGGCTTTTGTTTGCCCAAGTGCAGCAGAGGGAAGCTGGGGGGACTGAAGCTGTGCCTTTGTACATACTCAGCTCTGTGGCTGGACACCAGTTTGGAATTCGGGCCGGAATTCGGAAAACAAATTTCCACTTCTGTAGACATCTGGGAGCGAGGCCCTGGGTATTGCTAAGCTGTAGTGGCTGTCAGGAATATGGGACGGGGAGCTGAATGCTGCAGCCCTAACACTGCCTCACTTTGCTGATGCTGCTGGCTTGCAAACATCTACGTGTGTCTCTGTGCTGCCTTTTCATATGGGTACGGCAATGGGAACCTGTGCATGGTGTTCTCTGTACTGGGGGAAATGCAATGTGATGTAGCCTAACACTCTGCACACTCAGTGAGTGTCTTGGGGAGAAGTCCTGCTGTCTGGACTTGAAATGCCCACTGGCTGCTAGAATCAGGCACGGAGAGCTCACAAAGCTTTCCTGGGCGGCCAGCTTAAGAGTCTTGAGGTGTGGCTTTGGCATCTGCACTGGCTTGTGCTCTCCAATTCCTGCTTCTGGGCGCTGGGTTCGACAGTGAGCAGAGCAGAGCTTTGATTTGCCTGAGAGTACATCAACGACTTGGGAACTGTCTTCCTTATAGAACTCTGGTATGTCTTGTGCTTTGTCCTATGATGCCAGTAACCCATCTTGTGTCCACACACATTTGCTTCTGAGAGTGCCCAGATATTACAGCTGCTGCTTAGATCAGGCTTACGTAAGGCATGGGTTTAGGCTGTCTACCCTGCTGTAGAGTTGTGGTCCCATGTTTTGAAACCAAGGGATAACACAGCTCTAGCAGTGCAGGTAGAGTTCCCACAGTGTTCAGGTGGGCTGTTTTCTGCACTCAACTGCGCAAGGGTTATGTTCTTCAGAAGTGTGTGCTATTGTATACAAAACTATACATATTATGGAGTTCGGTTGTGCACTGTTTTCACAGTGAAGCGTTGCTTTTTTATCTGCAATACAAGTGATTGTATCGCCAGGCTTGGTCTCAGGGGAAGCTATTTAACAAACATGCTACCAGCGGGCATGAGGTTGAGGTTATGGCATCTGGTATGCCCTAGGGAGGAATTCTGGGACCTGTTCACCTCCTTTACATGCGGTACATTGCTACAGAGCAACTATTCAACAGGAGCCATCAGGAGCAGCGAGTAGGACCACAAGAAAATAAAGGGACTGAAAGATACAAGAAACATGTCATGGTGATGTCTCCACCTTGGGATGGAAAATCTTGTCTGTCTTATGATGAACACCGCCAAATCGTTGGGACTTCTCTGTCTGCCTTGCCTGCTGTGTATCTGGAGGGCCCAGAAATGCCATGCAGTGCACTGACGAGGATAATCGGAGAGAGCATCAGCTCCAAGAACTGGGTGAGCCAGCAGAATGAGGAGTCAGGATGAGACATAGCAGACACGTTACTGAGACTTCTTCACAGGGACTGAAGTGGTTGGGAGGAGAGGAATAAAAGGGACAGCAGGTATGCGGATTTTTACGCAGTTGTCTGCAGCTGGGGTCTGCTTTGGCAGGCTGCGGGGCTGGGAAGTGCTTCTTGGATATGCATAAATACCACTGTGAATATCTAACTGGACAGATCTGTGGGAGGATGGTGCCTACTTCTTCCTTGCATGGCCACTCCATGTTCTCTTCCTTCTTGGATTCAGTAGGGCAAGCGACAGCTGCAGATCTCCTCTTCCTGGCTTGCTTGGTGCCACCTCTTTCCAGGGTTACCTTCCAGGCTTGGCATGGCCCTCATTTAACCTTGCTCTCACAACAACGTGGTTTGCTGTCCTCACTTATCACAGAATCACTTTGTTTGGCAAGCAGAGCGACTGGCTGGGAGGTTGTGTGGTTACAAGTCAAAAACCAATTTTAAATGGAAGTTGATATGTAAGGAAATTCCAAATAGTACATAAACAATGATGAAAATTACTATTATCACTAAAGTCTCGCTGTGCGTGATGGCTGGTCCTTCTACAGTATTAATTGTAGCCATTTCCCCTTTGGCAGGGCTGCAGAACATAATTGGCTCTTAATAATCTGATTTTGTTTTGCCACATGGTGCATGAGAAACACACCTGACAAAGTGGTAACAAATAGAACTGTAATGCTGCAATAAACTTACCGCATCGCCCGTTCCACACTGACCTGAAAAATACAATGCAGTTAAATTGTTCCCATGGAGATATCTTAATTGGTTCAATTTGGTCTTTGTTTTCTCCCAGACTCCAAAGTCTCTCTAAGCAATTCGTCTGATCTTGCGTTCAAGCCCATCCAGTGCCGTGCTGTCACTCCATCAGTTCTGGGCTGCTCACTGTTCTTGTGCTTGCCAACAACCCGCTGCAGGTGTTAGTGTGCACTTTTATTTCCCCTCCCTGCTGTCCCACGAGCTGCTTTTCTTTCTATTGCTTGTACCTTTTGCAAGTGATGCTTCTCTTACAGCTCTTGAGAACAGCTTTTGTTAGTCAAATTAATTCCCACTTCCTAGCTCTATTTATCATGGTCTCAGTATCCCATTAATCCTCTCTTTCCTTCCCTCTCCCTCTGACACACACACATTCTGTGCTCTTCAGTCTTCCTTGAATTCTGCCATCTATAATATTCCCAGTTTGAAGAGAAAGTATCTTGCAAGAAATAGCACCCAGCATTCAAAACCGAGCAGAAATGTTACTTGCATCAAAATCCTTGGTTCTTAAAGGGCTGTGGGCTGCTGTTGTTAACTCTTTCAATTGTGTTGTTTTTCATTTCAGTAACCACTACAGCAGTGTGGACAACCCAGAATAGCGATGGGGCAGGTGGACTAGATCCACAGTGGTGGAAAGACTTGCAAATTTCAGGTCAAGGAAAGGAACACAGAGAAGACCTACATGAACAGGGACTTTAAATTGATGTACAAGGAGGGAATAAAGTGGCTTATCTCTGAGAGTGGCTCATCTCTGAGAGACCTTTCTGTTTAGGAAGGAAGACAGGGGAATAATGCGGTTTCTTTTAATTTGGTTTTGTTGATTTTTGGGGTGGGGGTTTGTTTGTTTGTGTGTTTATTTTCCAGAACACCTGAGAGTTGTCCTGCATTCAT
Source organism: Dromococcyx pavoninus (assembly GCA_033558185.1). Lineage (NCBI taxonomy): Eukaryota > Metazoa > Chordata > Aves > Cuculiformes > Neomorphidae > Dromococcyx > Dromococcyx pavoninus. The sequence continues at coordinate 181,368 of JAUMJL010001171.1, read as the reverse complement.
ACAGTTCGAGAAAGGAAGGGCTCAGGAAAAAAAAAACAAACCCTTGCTGGCTACCAGGCTGATACAGCACCAGATCCTAGCGGTCATGCCTGCCCCTGTCGCACAGTCCCACAGGGCTGCCCCCCACCTCCACAGCTGCTCACCTGCCATCCCACTCATTTACAAGATTATGGAGAGGAGAACTGGAATGCAAAGCAGAGGCATTTGTGTGATCTTCCACTGTGCTGCATCTCTAGCTGTTTGTAAAACAAATACAGTGACTTGTTTCAGCATTGTGGCCAGCCTGCAGGCCTTTTTGTGTTTAATAAAGAAACTTCTGGAGAAGAGTCTGTGAGTTCAATATTGAGCCCAACATCCTTTCCTGATAGCAGTGATCCTAGAGCTGTTGCCTGTCTTGCTCCCTTTCCAAAGGAATGTCAGTGCATTCATAGTGGGGTGGAGGCAGGGATCTCAGTGCCTGTATGCGACTATGAGCGTGCAGAAACAATATCAAACATTAAAGCTCCAGAGCTTCACCAATGTAGGACTTAGTCCATCAGTAGATGAACAGGACGCCTTTCCCCAAGTTCTTTTGGAGATAATATTAGTTTCATCCATAAGAAATTCTGTGTAAGCTGAAGATAGCATTTTTAAAAGTGTCCTTCCTAATCCCACGATGCCTTTTAGGTACAGGCTAGCAGAGAATGCACAAGGTGTCACCTGCTAACAGCACTGGTTTGGTTAACAGTTTGCATTTCTGGCTGTAAGCTGATGGGGCTCTGCACGGCGCTGAATCAATGCTAATGTGGTTCTGGGTGTGTTGTACAGAAAGGCCACCACAGACTTGATTGCTTTCTTAGTTGATGTGATTGACACTGGTGCTACTGATAGGAGGAGGTCCCTCCTCAATCACCTCACATAACAATCCTGCAGATTGTCTTCATAGTCTGTGGATCAGAGCAGGGAACCTCCTGCCCTTAGACTCCTGGCTGCTGCTCAGTGGAAGCGTGAGCCATCCGGAAAGGGGAGGAAGGAAACAAACATGTAACTGCTTCCAACAACAGTTGCAGTAGTGTTTGGGAATCCTGTTTTATTGCTCTGTCACAGGTAGCATGTCTCCCACTGTAGTTTTACATCTGTTCTGTGTTCTTCAATTTTCCTCATTTCACCATTCTTTCTCCATCTTGCAATGCTGTTTTGGTCTCTTGGCTTTTACCTTGGTGGCTTGTGGGTACCTGCTTCTTGGAGAGGCACTGTAATTCTGTAGTGTCTGCTGTTCATACAGCCATATCTAAGCTGCATCAATGTGAGGTTGTCCAGACGTAAAAGCAGCGCTCCAGGTCACGAAAACCAATCAGGGCTGGAATGGCTTCTGATGGGGGTACGTGTGTTGCAGCAATCACAACGGCCCCTGCTGCTTCCAGTGACAAACAGATTTAGAGTGCCTCTCAGCACCTCCCTCCATCCTGCACGGACTGTGTTCTCAAGTCTTCTCCACAGAAACCTTTCTCACATTTCCAAAACAATGATGAATGCCTTCAAATGCTTTTGGAAATGTCCATGGGGATGTTGGAAACTGAAACTCCCACACTCTCTGTGAAACTTTGGAAGGTCTTAGAAATCTTCCATAAATTACTGTTTTTTAAAGCACTGCCAGAAATTGAGAGGTAAGCACCAGAAAGGCATTGTGAGTGTGACCATGGAGCAAAGCTGGCTGAAATGGTTTAGCATGTGGGAATGTGCCTGTCCTTGTAACAGGACCGGTACCCTCTCAGTGGGTCAATAATGCAATTCCCTGGCTATACTGATGTCACTTGTAGCCCTATACTAAAAGGTACAATTTCATTTCAAAAGCTTTTATGTGAAAAATGAATTGCATCTTTCTTATATTTTGCATTTATGTCTTGAGTGATTCTGGAGAACTCACAACTCGGTTGATAAATTTAACCCAAAATCTGCCCACTGGGAACTTAGCACCACAGCCCAAGCGCTCCCAGCTTATCTGCTGAGAGGCAAATCACAACCACACCTGGAATAGAGCCATTTGTTTGATTTAATATGAAAATTAATAATTACCTTTTATTCTTTGGAACAAAAAGTCCACCTTATCAGGGATTGCTATAAGAAGTTTTCTTTCAGAGAAGCACAAATAATTGCCTTCTTTCAGCATGTTGGCCATCTCCCATTGAGTTGAGGCAGTGAGCAGTGTCTTTCAACAAAGCAGACTGTCAGCTTTCCTAAACAAGCATCTCAGTTTTCCAGGTTCATTCCTTTAGTTGTTTGCATTGAGGATATGAAGTGTCCCTGAGATTTATTTTAGCCAGAGCCACTCCTGGGCAAGGCAAGACTGTGAAATTATCTATCGTGTGAGTAGGAGAACACAAGCTCCGAGCACAAACACCTTCTTGGTGGGCAGCTTGTCCTCAGTCCTCCTGGGATAGGAGTTGGTGACAGAGCATGCCAAGGACAGCCCCCAGTTTTAGTATCCCTGTGGGGAGCAGATGAGGTGCCAGGCACTCCAGGAAACGCTATTATTGTGCAAGTTGTCTGTTTTAACAGGGAATAGAAGTTAATGATTAATAAGAGCCATGATGCCCAATTTGGGATACTGTCACAATCTGAGTGGCTTCCCCTCCGCCTACAGCTGTGCTGCTGCTCTGTTGACAGATAGTTTGGTAGCAGAGGAAGCCATCTGGCTACATACAGGGGATAAATGTGATCACTTTCTTTGTGGCTGGAGTGGTGTAAGAAGAGTATGCAGGGAGCAGCCTGATGCCACACACTTCCACCAGTGAACTGTTCTAGACACAGGGACTGGACTCCCATCAGCAGGCACAAGAGGCTGGTGTTGCAGGGCAGGCAAGCAAAGAGGTTACTTAAATGCTTTCTGAGAGGTGACTTCAGAGGTTCTACCTGGTGCAGGTGAGCAGCCCCACACCCACTGGGATTTTGGCAAGACTTGGTGGTGAAAGCAATGGAACATCACCAATCTGACTCTTTGTCCTTGTGGCTGCCAGGGAAGCAAGTCTTTGCAGGGCTGGAGGAGCAAGCCCGCCAAGCCATGATGAAAAACAACTTTCCTGGAGCTCTTGGGGACCAAAGGCCAGCCATTCATCCGCTGCAAGACCCCGACTCCAGCAGCAGTGAGTTCTGCCCCTTCCAGTAACAGCAAGGTAGTAGACTGGGGAGACTCTGACAAGGGGTGAAGTTAGGTGTTCATGGGGGCCCTCCCAGGACCATCTTACCCATCTCGTCCTCTGCGTTAGCCCTTGGCTCCTGTGCAGAACTTGGTGTCAGCAAACACCAGGAGTAAGGCTACTCCCTAAGGGAAGGCAAACCCAGAGCCAAGGACCACCACAACATGGATTAGGCAATGACCCCACCACTGGGAAGCAGTCCCAACTTACTCAAGCAAGGTGGTAACAGCAGTGGGTCTGTCAGGCAAGGCTGGGTGACAGGCCAGGTCCAAGAACTCCACAGAGCACTTCAGGGACCAAGTGGCCCCAGCCGAAGTTTAAATGGAGCCCCTGGTTGGAGGGTGTGGGTAGAGGCCCCATGTGATGCTGGTCAGGACAGTTAAGGCCTATGCATGCGCTCAGGGTCCTGACACTTGGAATGACTGCTCTTCATGTTCCAGGTGGCAGTGATGACGAGGAAACCACCCAGGATGAAGTTTCTTCCCACACATCTGAGGAGGATGGTTCAGTGGTGAAAGTGAAGAAAGAATTAGAGAATGCAGAACAACCTGCAGCTGGAACCCCACTGATGAGAGAAAATGAGGCAAGTGTGTCCTGGCTCTGCACTCACCTTTGCCTCCTAGGGAGAGAGAAGGGTCTGTCCCACTGTGGCTTCTTATCTTTTTTTTTTCCCTCCCGTCTCCTCTAAGCAATGTCTCCTGGCAGGAGGAGAGGGTACAAAGAGCTCTTGGTCTGCCAGGAACAGGAGACAGCAGACACAAACTGCCATTCTCCTGGCTGGCCAAGATGCTTGTCCAGAGTGTGTCCCCTTCCTTCAGTTCTGGTGCCTTTCCCTAGCTGACTGCCCCTTCCCTTCTGTGCCAGAGCAGGCCTTGCCTACAGAGCCGCAGTGCTGGCAAGAGCCAGGGTGCAACTGCACACCAGAAAGCCTCTGCCCGTTCTCCTGGAGAGAGCAGGAGTTCTGCCCAGAGGCTGCATAAAGGAAGTTTCAGGCTGCAAGAACACAACCCAGCCCGGTGGGACTGGGGATGCAACACTTGACCTGCTCGAGGCCGGTGCAGTGCTGACTCGGTGCTAAGGGAGCGTGGGGTGGCTGCGTGGCTGCAAGTACACAAAGTGGTTTTTCCTCCCTGTAGGTGCCCGAGAGTTTGAATACGGATCCTATGCTGGGACTGTCACAGTGCCCCCTCTGCCAGCTGGAGTGTGGGAGCAGAGAGCAGCTCATTGCTCACGTATACCAGGTATAGCTTTCAACTGTGGGAGATTACTGGCCTTCAGCCCCATCAAGCCCCTTTAAGCCCTAAATCCAGAAACAATCGAAAGCACGGGGTGGTTTTGTTCTGGCCTTTGCAGTCAGAGAACTGAGCTTCTAGTTAGGGTGTGATTGAAGTTTACAGCAGTAAAATGTGTCCAGAGGGTGTCCTGGGGGAAGAATCAGCAAGCCACAGTCTGCAGATCTGGAAATACAACTCTATCCCAAAGCAGTCTCTGCAAGCAGTTGTAGGCTTAGATCAGGCAGTTCCTTCAGATTAAACATGGAAGCAATTTTTATATCATTCAGTGAGATAAGAAACCCTTATCACTCAGTTCTTTATCTCGTGCCTTATTCACAGTTCCTATCCATGAAAACAGCTGTTCTTCCTCTGAAATGATTCCAGAATTGCAGGAAATCTGTGCTGGAATCTCACAGGTTTTGTTGTCAGTACTCTCTTCACAGCACATCAAAGTCTGTAAAAGAAGGAATGAAGCAGAACTGAATTGGCCTCTTACATGCACCAGCTGACTGTCTCCATCTAAGCACATCCTCACCAGCATCCTGCCTTCTGTTAGTCCAGTTGTGCTTTGTCCAGCAACAGCAGCATCCATCCACAGATGCATTTCTGAAAACAAGGGTCAGGTCTTACAATCCAAGTGTTTTGGCCTTAATTGTTTCACTTGCACTGAAGCGGAGCTGTGGAAAGGTGTTCTCCTTACTCTGTGACATCCCAGATGTCATCTTGGTCTAGGAGTTGTCAGACAGAGGTTTAGTGGTAAAGCCAAGAGGCCGAACTGAATAGTTTGCTGTATCTGTTGAGCACGCCTCAGACTGGGCAGGGAGCTGAGCAATTGGTAACTAACAACCTACTGGTTGTTTTGCAGCACACTGCAGCTGTGGTGAGCGCCAAGAGCTACATGTGTCCTGTGTGTGGCAGAGCCCTCAGCTCCCCAGGATCCCTTGGGCGACATCTCCTGATCCACTCAGAGGACCAGCTGTCAAACTGTGCGGTGTGTGGAGCACGCTTCACCAGCCACGCCACATTCAACAGGTCAGGGTCGCCCTGGCTGGTGAGTGGGCGAGGGTACCCACATTAACGATTAGGGTCGTTGCCTTAAATGACACAGGAGTCATGGCTCTGGACCATTAAGGCCTGTAGGAGAGTTCTGAACACCCCCAGTGAGTGAGATTCCCTCAATCCCTTCCTCCCTGCAGCCCTGCATCACCTGCTTAAGACCACCACAAGCTGTGCTGCTAAAAGGGTGTTCATTAGCTCTGTGAAGAACTAGAACTGTGCAGAAAGCACTGGGGTCTGCAGTCACTGGAGAACAATCAACTGCTTTCCTTGCCCAGCGATCCATCAGAGTAGGTCTGTACTGCCCAGAGGGTTTCATCATTTCCAGAGCAGGAGTAGGGGCAGAAACAAAAATGTTCCTTGTTTATGTCCTGCCTGGTGGAAGATTCCCCCCAACTAATGGAATAGGGCTGAAAGGAGAAATGCAGAGATGATGGGGAGAAGCAGCATGCTGGCTAATTCCTGCTTTTGTGCTCTTCCAACCCAGATATGCTCTGGGTTAACCCACTTCCTAACCCTGGATATGATCTTGCTTCATTTTAGCTACAGGCAGGACTGGTTTAGAAGGGGCTTCTGTTATTTTATCTATTCAGACACATCTGTGGGCAGGCCTAGTTTAGCAGAGGCTGCTGTCACGGGCTGTGACAGGGGCACTGTTCATTGCAGCCGCCTGGGCAGTCCGAGATGGGGACTTTTCCATCAGCACCGCGTCTCTGACTCTCTGCTCTTTCTGCTTTCCAGTGAGAAGCTGCCAGAGGTGCTCAGTGCGGATCGCCTGCCGGCGCCACAAAGCGAGGGCCCCTCCAGCGTTGAGAGAAAGGACATTGCCTTTCACCCCCCTGTGTATCCCGCAGGCATCCTCCTTGTGTGCAACAACTGTGCTGCTTACCGCAAGCTGCTGGAGGCGCAGACACCCGGCATGCGCAAGTGGGCTCTGCGTCGGCAGAACGAGCCCTTGGAGGTGCGGCTGCAGCGTCTGGAGCGGGAGCGCACGGCCAAGAAGAGCCGGCGGGACAACGAGACACCTGAAGAGCGGGAAGTGAGGCGCATGCGGGATCGAGAAGCGAAGCGCCTGCAGCGCATGCAAGAGACAGATGAACAGCGGGCGCGGCGGCTGCAGAGAGACCGCGAAGCCATGCGGCTGAAACGCGCGAACGAGACCCCAGAGAAACGACAGGCGCGGCTCATCCGGGAGCGCGAGGCCAAGAGGCTCAAGCGGCGCCTGGAGAAAATGGACATGATGCTCCGAGCACAGTTTGGCCAGGACCCCTCTGCCATGGCCGCTTTGGCAGCTGAAATGAACTTCTTCCAGCTGCCAGTGAGCAACGTGGAGCTGGAGAGCCAGCTGCTGGGCAAAATGACCTTTGAGGAGCAGAGCAACAGTGCTCTGCATTAAGCTACAGCGAGGGCTGTGCCACCTCCGATGCACGAACGGGCTTTCTCGCTGTGCCTCCCTGCCCGACTCTCCCTGACAGATGGTTCTGGTTTTCTCCTCAACACGGGAGGAGAACAGAGCTGAGAGATGTCTACAAAAGTAGCCCTGATGGGAGCAGATTCTGAGGACACAGTCTGCTCTGGGGGACAAGTCACAGCCTGTGTACAGAGGGGAAATAAATTAATGCTCACATTTATTTAGTCCCCTTCTTTACCATTTGTGCTTCATCCTGTTCTTGGACCATTGTCCATAGGTGGGTTTGGGCTGCTGCAGTTCTCTGTAGGTGAAAGGCTACCTCTCTAAAAAGAGTCTTGTTTACTGCAGTGTGAATTATGGAGCTGAAGACTTTGATAGTCCACACCACAACTCCTCCAGGAGTAAATCCCTCACATTTTGTGCCCATAAAAAAGAAATCGAAGGAGGATGTCATCTCCACTTTCTCTTAACACTTACTTGCAGTAGCATCCATAGAAAAACTAGAGGAAGCTAAGTTCCTGTTCTAGGATATGAACACTATCAGAAAGGCAGACAGCAAACTGGTTTACTCACAAATTAATTTTCACTTAAACAGTATTTCAAGTTTGCAAGTGAAAGACTTGACTGAAAGGTAAACTGCTCTGGTAGCTCAGGTCTATTGCTGCATAGATTCGTTTTCCCCTTTATTCCACACTGGTGAGGCCACATCTAGAATGCTGTGTCCAGTTCTGGACTCCCCAGTGCAAGAGAAGCACAGACACACTAGAGAGTATCTAGCAAAGGATCACTAAGACAGGAGAGGGAGTGGAGCATCTCTTCTATAAGGAAAAGCTGGGAGAGATGGGACTGTTCAGCCTACAGAAGAGAAGGCTTGAGGGGGAATAAGGTGGAGCCAGGCTGTTATCAGAGGTGCCCAGTGATGGGACAAGAGGCAATGGGCACAAACGGAAACACAGGTTTCCTCTGAACATCCAGAAATGCTTTTTCGCCGGGTGGGTGGTGGAGCACTGGCAGAGGCTACCCAGGGAACTTGTGGAGTCTCCCACCGTGTTGATATTCAGAAGGCCCGGTCCTGGGCCATCCCAGTGGCTGAGGCTGAGCAGGAAGAGGTCGGACCAGATGAGCTCTGGAGGTCCTTTTGCACCTCAACCGTTCTGTGACTTTGTAGTAAGCTGAGGTTGTTCAACCATTGTAATGCAGCCAAATTTCAGCTCATCGATCACGCTCAATGTATTCATTCTCGTCATAAATTCCTCTGTGACCAACAGTGACTTTCAGTGGTCGCTGCAGGTAATGCTGTGGGGCGAGGGGGGCACTGTTAGTAAAGAGAACCACAATAGGCAGAAAGTTACTTTGTCTTCTGCACCCAGCATCAAAACCAGTGAAAGGAACGTGGAAAAGAGGTGAGCTGGGGAGGAGCCGTGGAAAGCTACAATAACTGAGCCTGGAAAAACCTGCCAGCGGGTAGGGAATTTAAGCCGCCTTTGGTTTATTCAAGAGGTAGCCAAGGTGAAACGTGATCATAGCCTGTACCTACATGAAAAGGCTCCCGTTGCTAATCAAAATCATTACGAAATGATGCAACTATGGGAATGAAATGTAGGCATGACTGAACTGGAAAAGGTGAAGCATCAGCACAGAAGGACTCTTGGGGGGGCAAAGGGGTGGTATGCTCTCTGTCATTTCTTTAAGAACTAGCATCTAAAGATGCAGGCTGTAGCTCTGTGGTTTCCAGACATCAGCCCACCAGACACCCGTGTGCCACACATCTGGTTTGTAGCCTGAAAACCCCTGCTGCTTTCACAGCACTTCCAGTTAAGGCCTGCAGTGCAGGTACAGGATGGTCTAAATACATCAGGAGGAGCTTCTGGCTTCTCACAGTTGCAGTTTCTCTGCATTAAGGCAGAAATAGTGACGACAAGACTTCTACTTGAGATCAGAAGAGTAAACAAGAAGCAAACCCTTTTGGCCAGATTTCTTAGAAACCTGATTTCCCCCTCCTTTTTCCATTTGAAAAGCTTTTGACCGAAGTCTCTTAAAGCCCTAGTTAACAGTTACAATAGTTGCCTTCAAAGTGCACCATGGTGCATGTTTTTCATGATAATAAACCAACCCTACCATCAGTCTTGAGGAGGCTTGCAACAAAAAGCATTTCATCTTCTCAACAGTAAAATTTCCCCCACGAGCCACTGTAACATCTTTTTTCCTCACCTCATAGAAGCTGTTTTAACATCTCATTCATCACAAACAACTGAGATCAGGAGATGTCCTTGCCTCTCTCACTTTGGGAAAAGGCACTAGATCTGGAAAGGGTCCAGTCAGTTCCATAGCATCTTGTGTTTGTATCCTCCTTTGTTCTCTGAACTGATCTCTCACTTTTATTCTTACCTCTGTTGATTTTCATACTCAAACTGATGGAGTTGGATTCTGGCAATATTTGCCGTTGCTCTATCTTGTGTGCTTTGCTTGGGCAGAAGAGATGTCGCTTCACTTTGCAAACTGCAGCTGAAACTTCCCAGTGGCACCTGATCATTATTCTGAGGGGTTTGAGAAAGAGACCACATAAAAGCAGAAGTATCTGAACACAGGATTATGGTTTATAATCCGTCAGACAGCCTTTACCTTGCTCTTGTCACAATTCTCCAGATCACTCTGTGTGAGAGCACAGAAGCCACACCCTAATGATGCTACAGACGAGCAAAAAGTCTCATACACCAAAGGAAAAGCTATTGGTTTATATATAGATATATATATAGATATATACTGTGTTTACAGAGTCAACAAGTTAAATGCAATATTCATAAGAGCATTAACAATAAAAATACAATCTGTGTGTAGCCAAGTACAGACTTAAAATGGAAAAACAGGAAAAAGGATCTCACCAAAAGTACAAATATACAGTACAAATTGATTTATTTAAAACAGTTACAAAAAAAGCACAACAAAATAGAGATTATCCTTAGAATTATTAATGCTTTGTTAAAGATCAGGTAGGAGGAAAGGGGCAGGAACAAGGTCGGAGGGGAGCACCTGACTAGTTCTAAGGCTTTAGATACAATGCGGTCGGTTACATGTTAATACAGCCATTACATAACTGGGATTATAGTTGAGGGATCAGCACTTATCTACAAAGACCTCCTTGCCTCAGGGCAGCCCAGCCGGTTCCCCCAGGGCGACGCGTCTGCTTCTCTGCTTCCCGTGGGCAGACCCTCCCCTGGTGCTAAGGTGCCGTGAAAGCGGGTAACGACGAGAGTGTGCACAGGGTGCGTTGGCAGGGTGGGGTGGGAGCAGCCAAGAAGGATGTCAGAGGCAAGTCCTGTCCTCCACAGACAGATGTGAAGTCCGTGGAAGGGCCTTGACCATCATAAGCCATACAGGGGACACACCCTGCGCCAAACTCTGTACAGAATGGGCATTCGTAGCCATCTTAGCAGCTTCTGCAAAGTTTCAGGCCCTGGGACAGCCTGAAGGACAAAGAGCAGTTGTGAGCGACGCTAGGAAAAGGCACATGTGCTGCTGTGGGCAGGAACTCGCACTCGGGCTGCTCAGGCTGCTGTAGTTTCCTTTACAATGACTTCTGAGTAACAAGGACTGTTAGTTCTCTACAGGGAAAAGTGACTTCGAGTGTGGGGTGGGGACAGGGGGGCAGGGGACACTTAATGTGAAAAGTGCATTATACTTGCGCACCTGCCGGAAAGGGGAGGCAGAGGGGCCTCTGCAGCTTTCCTTCTTTCCAGGCAGAGCTTCCTCTGCATAGTCTGGTAGTGATGAGCGCTCGTCGCTTGGAGCAGGTCTCACGTTCCTGGAGCAGCAGTGTACGCACAGCCTAGAAACAGGCCTGGCCTCCGCCGGGCAGCTGACCCAAGGAATGTTTCAGGACATGGGACAGGTGGCCACAGACACCCTTATTGCATCCTACAGAGCCATAGAGCTTGAGCTGGGTGAGACAAAGGCAGGAGGCCTCCTCCAGGTAGGACAGACCACAGCTCCTCTCCCCTTCACTATAGCAGCAGGAAAACAGGATGTTTCTCTGAGAAGCTGTCACATCTCTGCCAGGAGAAAAGCCTTGATAACCATCTCATTCCACAATGTCTTCCTGGCTTTATCTCCTCCTTTCCCTGTAAACCTAAGAAATAAAAGCCTCCTCCGTTGGCTCATTCATAGCCTTTCTGCCTACAGCAAAGCCTGTCTCATGCACTCCCTGTCTCAGAAGAGCCTCAATGCTCAACACAACAGTCACCACAGGTACTGAGCAACCAGCCCAACCCCGTCAGGACAGATTCCAGTGATTAGGAGTCCTGCTAAGCTGATCTAGAGGGCTGTCAGTGATCCCTTCTGCCCACTGCCTTTAAGGCAAGCAGCCAGATGCCCAGCTTCTTCATCTCAATGCCCCACCAGGAGACGTGTCCCAAACCATTGCTTCCATAGGAGAGCAGGCAGCTGAAACATGTACAACAGTGGGATTGACAGGGAGTGTGGATAGAAGCACTGAGGGCAAATTCACCCTGGGCTGTTCCACAGAGCTTGGAACTGCACTCAACAGGCGCGCAGACAGCCAAAGCCCAGGGCAAGCACCTCCACAGCCCAGGGCGAGCACCTCCACAGCCCGTCGGCTGCCTACAGTACAAAACTATTTAAGCCACACAGCAACTGGTCCCTCAGTGCTGGACCACTGTCCAGTGCAGCTGAGATCTAGGAACAGTAGTTACAGTAAGACACATGAGATAACGCCAGTTCCCCAAACACTCACTCTAAAAGACAGAGACTTCTGCATTCAGAGATGCACCAGGAGCTCTGCACCCTTCAGCTGCTCAGACATTCCCTCTACGCATGCAACCACCCCGCCTACATTCACACACCACACATGCAAAATCCCTTTCTTAGCTGCCTGCCACAGCTCTGAATTTCTCTGCGTGCACCCTGCCAAGAACAGGCAGGAGAACCTGGGCTCCTCTGCCTTTGGCCACAGACACCCTGGATGTCCTGAGCATTAAGTATGAACCAGCATTAATCGAGGTCTTTGTGTAGGAGAGTCCAACAAGGAGCAACAGTGAACTGAGGCCACGCACCCAGGACCAGACAGTAAACGTTACAAACGGTGCCAGGAAAACAGCATCTGTTCCCACAGCTGCTGCATCTAAGGAGGGGGAATCTTCACATGACAGCATCACCATGACTTCATACACCTCACGTGGAGCTGATGGGATTGGAAGCAGTGTGTCATTGGGGGGAAGCTACATGTGGTACAGACAGTATCCTCATTCTGGAGAAACCCCCATGAGGCACAAACACTGAGGCAGGAGCAGCACAGATCTCACCTAAGGCCTGGAAAGAAACTGTCCTGGTGCAGGCGCTTCAAAGGCAACGGAAACAGCTAGCAATGTGTTAGGAAAACAGGACTGACCACCTGGATAGAAGGGACATTCTGGAGCCTCTCTGACTTGCCCAGGCAGAGCAGCCCTCCCTCACACAGCCAACCAGATACAAGACACATTCCTGGAGAACGTGCGGAGCAGCCTTGACACCACCACTGCAAGCTGATCGCTGGGCAGCTGCGCCGAGGAGAGCATGGGCACACAAGGCATTTGTGGAAAGGGAGCAGCAGTGCTCCAGCAGTCAGGGATGCCTGACAGGAAATTCCAGGAAGATGAGAGAGGGGAGATGGCAAACGGTGTGCTGAACATCAAGAGCAGCACCAGGACTCCAGTGGGGACTCGCACACTGGAAAGAAACCCTCTCCAAAGCCTGGTCCTAGCACAGACATGGGCACCTTAATACGAGGAATACTTAACCCATGTTAAGTCAGTGAAGACTCCTGTTCTCAACGTAACAGTGACTGTTTTATCCCAGCTGAGCAGTGAGAGCTGGTGTCATAACACACCACCAGAGAGGGCAAATTAGTGTAACTACCGGAGCCTTCACTTGATTGGAGTGTTATTTTACCATAACGAGGTATTATTATACATCTGTAATAAATCTCCCCGTGAAAAAGACTACTCTTAATTTTACCACGTCGTTCTACAGCAGGACTCCAGAATGAAACATCAGAAGAACTAACACAAAACCACCTCGAAATGCCCTATGACACTGTAATATTTTAGAGTCCCTACATTGATGACAGAACTGAACTTTGTAGAAACTTTGTACCTTGCCTGCTCATGCACAAATACTCGTCTCCTGTCCAGAGCTTATTCAGGACATTGCCTGCAGGGAAGAGTCAGTTGTCTGGAGTGTTTTCTTCTGATTTCTTTACAAAATAGTGTGTGTCTTCTCACAGACAAAGGATGCGTTTCCATCCTTCCCTAGAGAACCCTAGATATATTTTACCTCAGCTTTAAAAAACAAAACCCCAAATCCAACCAAAGAACCCCAACCACACTCACCCAAAGGCTGAGTCTCTGCAAAAGCGCTAAGGACGAGAGATATTGTTTGTTAGTTATCAACATGGGAAGAAAGATTTGATTTGGTGGCAAATAATTCAATCTATTTTATCGCAGGAAACTGCTGTCTCCCATCCCAACTTGTGACCCATCCCAAGTGCTCACATTCCCTACTCACCTAGGCCCAAACCCATCCTTTTGGTCCTTCCTCTTGGATTTCCATGATTCATTCAAATCTGTACATTCTTTGCAAGAAGAAAGAGCAGTGGGATTCAGTGGAAGAGACATTAAACAGAACCACCAGAGAAGCATCTCCGTCCTGCCCTCAGGAGCTCCATCGGTGAACAGTCCTTTTAAAGTGCATGTGTGAAGAAAAGGGATACTGGGAGTAGAGCCCCCTTACCTCCAATGGGGACCCATCTCTCCCCAACATGAGAAAGGAGGAGTAACATCTTCAGCAATTTTATCTGCTACCTTAAGCTGTGTCTGCCCTCCTTGTCTCCCCACCCGTCCTGAATGCTTAGACCCTGCCCTGCAGGGATTCAGTTATTCAGAGAGGTGTGAGAAAGCCCCCAGCCTCTGGAATGCTCTCATCGCAAGCTCATGAGCACATCCCGGTTCTCTACCCCAGCTAGCCTGTTGCTGCTCCCTGAGGCACTGGATTCCTCTTGATTCCCCAAGAGGAACTGGTCAGCCACTGGACTGGATGGACTCAATCCAGTCCTGCAGGGCAGAAAGCAGCCTTGCTGGTGAACCTGTCACAAAGTCTGTGCAATTTCTCCACCTGATGGTAAGGCTCACCTACAGGGGATGCCCTAGCTCACAGCCTCCAAGGGATCATTTCCCTGCATTAGAACGCCCTTCAATAGACAGCTTGACCTCCTGGGGAATGAAAGAGGGACGGAGCAGAGAGGGCCGAGGCTCCTCTGTCTGCATGCTGTATCTTTGGAAGCCCGGGGCTGTCCAGCCATGCTGACCGCCAGTCTCAGGCTGAGAGGGTTCTGCATGAGAGCTCTGGGCTGCGCCGTCCCTGTCTGTGTGGCTGTTCCTTTCAGCAGCTCTGTCAGACGGTTCTCCGGACCCCTGAGCTGTTCTTTCAGACCTCTCCCTAGTAGACACCAACTGATCTGTGAGAGGGTAGTTAGCCTGAGAAGTGGAGTTGCCGTTCATGCTCTGTAAACTGATTGATATGCAGACATCGCCCACCTGCAGCCTGTGACAGGGCAAAGCAAAGAGCTGCGCAGTCCGCCCTGGGCTGCAGGAGGACCAGCCCTGGCCGTACACAAAGAAGGGATGCTCTGGGGGCACGTCAATGCTCACTTTGCTTTGTTGCTCCCCGACCACAAAATGCAGTGTGACAAGCCCAGGCCACTGGCTGTCCTGAATATCCACCACGGTGCTGGAGTCGATCTTCAGGCCTCCGCTCACCTCCGCGCTGCGAACAAAATCTTGAGTCTGCAGGTCCTCCACCCGCTTCAGCTCTCCGGTGGCCAGCTGGATGATGGCTCCTTTCATGAAGTGAGATGGCAAGTGTGAGGAGCTGGGCGGCTGTGACTGGGCAAGGTCCTTTTCCAGCACACTTCCTCGAGCCTGTGTGTCTGGGCTCTGCCTCACCAGGGTTTCTGAGGCAGAAGACCTGACGGGTTCAGCTCCAACGGGAACCAGGACTGGCTTGCCGTTGGCTATCACCATTCCTTTGGTTAATTGTCTTTGTCTAAGCGGCTCTTCGGGGGACATCACATACGGACTCCTGGACTGGCTTTTCTCGGCAGCAGCCCTTTCCACCGTGTTCCTCAGCACATCCTTTGACTCCCCCTGCTGATCAGGGACATTATGGCAAAGGTTTAAAGGGCTCGGGTCATCTTTCAGCTGTGAAGCCAGAATGTGATAATCCTGAGATGCCAACACTCCCACCACCCTCTGAACCTCCAAATCAGTGTCTGGGGTGCTTCTGTGAGCTGGCACAGAGACCTCTGTTCCCAGCGTTTGGTAACCTGAAAGGAATTGCCCATCGACCACACATCCCACTGCAGCCCCTGCCAGACTGTCTTCAGCCTTACTGCTGGCAGAGTCCAGGGCCTCACTGCTCCTCCTCGCCACATTAGGCTCCAGATGCCTTTGTCCACCATTGGCTGCGGCTACCTCCGAACTCAGCTGACTGTCTTGCCGAGGAGACTCTGGGCTTCCACCTGCTACAGGTGTCTCATACGCTGAATACCCTGGTGGGAGGCGGGACATCTGATAATAAACAGGAATTCTACCTGGTACAGTATCTAACGTCTGGGTCCCAGCATGGTGCTGCACCTGGCCAGAAGGAGAGCTCACCGGAGCAGATTTGTTGAAGGTGTGGGTAGGAGAGGTAGTCTGGGGGGAAGAAGAGGCTTCTTCTGTGTAGAGGGAGGTGTATGGTACAAAGTGGGGGACGTGAGAGGTGGCGAGGTTGGTGGAAGGAGACAGGAGCGGGCTAGGCAGAAAGCCAGGAGGGACAGCATAGGGCACTGTGTAATGGGAGCCGATGAACTGCAGGGACGCCGGCGGGATCTGCGCGTAGTGGATGGGGGGATAGGGCACCCCCGGGTGCTGGATTATCGGCGAGGTCACATTGAAGGCAGGGGGCAGGGGGCTGACGTTCACCACGGGGTGCAGACCCGTGGGTGAGAAGGTGGCGGGGGGCACCGCCACTTTGTAGAGCATCCCGTACTGGTCCACTGTCAGCCCCGCCGCTGCTTCCGGGGCCTCGCCGGGGCCGTAGCGCACGGCAGCGGGACCAGGCCCGGCCGCCCGGGCCCACTCGGGACCCTCGCCTGAAGTCCCCGCCGCCCTCCCCGCCTCGGTGCCGGTGCTGGCAGCGGGCAGGTCCCGCTTCTTTGGCGGGAGGCACTCCTGGCTGCGCTCGTGGCCTGCTCTCATGGTGCCCCACGGTGTCTGAACAGCCCCGCTTGCTCATGGGGGCAGCCGCGGGGGCTGCCACGCGCCGGCTCCCGGATCCCCGCTGCCGGCCGCTGCCTCACCTGTGCCAGGAACAGAGCGAGCCGTCAGCCCCAGCACCGAGAACCGGTAACGGCAGCGGCCCCATCTCCGGCCTCGACCCCCGGCCCCGCCATGGGCCCCGGAGCATATGGAGCCCCAAGCCCTGAGAATCGGCAAAGGCGGTGGCCACCCCGGTAACCGCAGCGGCCCCATCCCTGGTCCTGAGCCCCGGCCCCAAGAACCGGTAACCGGCAACAGCGACGGCCCCATCCCCGGCCCCCGAGTTTCGGGAACCGGTAACGGCGGCGGCCCCGTCTTGAGCCCCGGCACCGCCGCAGGCCCCAGGAACCCTCAGTCCTAGGCCCTGAGAACCGGCAACAGCGGCGGCCCCAGTCCCAGCCTCCAAGGCCAAAGCCCCGGTAAAGCCGGATGCCCCATCCCCAGCTACCGAGCCCCGGCTCCACCGCGGATCCTGGACCGGCGGGAGCCCCGAGCTCTGGTAACGGCGGCGGCCCCAGCCCCAGCCCCCGAACTCTGGCCCCAGCATCGGCGGGAGTCCCAAGCCCCAGCAACTGGTAACGGCGGCGGCCCCGATCCCCGACCCCGACCCCCCCCCCCACCTCACGACCCGGAGCACAGGGAGACCTGAGAACTGGTAACGGCCCCAGCCCGCCCGGTGCCCCACGGCTTACCCGCCATCGCGCGGCTCCTCCTCCGCCGCCGCCATCGGCCCCGGCGCCGCCCGCGGCCGCCCCGGCCCGACCCCTCCCCGTGCCGCGGCGCACCACGATGACGCCTCTCCGCGCGCCGGAAGCGCCTCACGTGTCGGCGCGGTGACGTCACGGGGCGCGCGCAGCGCAGGCTGACGGGGCAGGGGCACGGGGTGAAGGGAGGGAGGACGGGGGTGTCGGGCCCCGCGCCGGCTGTGTGTACGCACAATGGGCAGCGCTGTCTGTCTGTCTGCCTGTCCATGTATTTGGACACCAGTCTCTATCGGAACAGTGTCTGTCCGTCTGTCCACACACTCCAGCAGCACCGTCTGTCTGTCTGCACACCAAGGCAGCGCTGTCTGTCTGTTTGTTCATAGACCAGGATAGCACTCTCTGTCTGTCTGCCCACCCCAGACAGCAGCGTCTGTCTGTCTCTCCGTACATTTGCGCAGCAGTGTCTGTGTGTCCACACACCCGGGCAGCGGTGAATGTCCACCTATACACCCGGGTAACACTCTGTCTGTCCGCACACGTGGTCAGCACTGTATGTTTGTCCGTACACCGGGACAGCCCTGTTTGCCTGTCCGTCCCCACCCCGGGGGCAGACCGGGCCGGGCCCCCCGCGCCGCGGAACCCTGGTTGCGGGCAGCGCGCCCCGCCCGGCCCCTCGGCGGGGCAGCGCTGGCCGCGGGGTCCGCCCCGCTCGTGACGTCATCACTGACTGCCACGGTGCGGACGCACCGCGCTAGCCAGAACCGGCAGCGCGGGTGCTTCCGCCAGGTAAAGTAGTGCGATTTGCCTTTTCCGCCCCGCCGCCCCCGCCCCCGCTGCGGAGCCCAAACCATTACTGTGGACTCCGCCGCCGCCCTGCCTCCTGCCTGAGGCCGGGAGACGCCAGGAGGCCTAGGGGAGCGCGCGGGCGTTGAGGATCCCTCCGCCTGCGGTATCGGTGCTGCGGCCGCGCCGCCGCCATTTTGAATGCCCGGCCCCGGCCGCCGCCGCTGCCTCCGCTGCAGGGACCGGCCCGGTGAGTGCGGCCGCTCCCCGCCCCCGCTCGTCTCCCTGCGCCGCCGCCCGCGCTGCGGCCCGGGGGTCGCGGTCTGCTTGGTCCAGCTGCCCGGCGCCCCGCGTGCCTCCGTTCCCCTTGCCCGTCGCGGCCTCTCTGCCGCCTTAGCCCGCCCGGAGCACTCTCTGGGCCGTGGCTTGCGCTCCCGCCGCCGCCTGGGCCGCCCCGGGCCCAGGTTCCGCGCTCCGGGGCAGGAGCAGCGCTACGGCTGGATGGGCGCTCCCGGCAAGGCCTTCCCGGTTCCTCCCGGCCCCCTTCCCCCCCCGGGATCCCTCCCGGTTCCCCCAGCCCTGGAGCGGGACCGGGGATCCCTTCCGGCCGCTTGGGTGCTCAGCCCCACAGAAGTTGCGGCAGTGGGGGCTGCTCTGCCCGTGCTGGCGGCCCCGGTCGTTTGCGCCCCTCCTTGCTGCTCGTTTTGCCGCTCAGAGCGGGGCTGTGAGCGTCTCTGGGCGCGCAGCGTTTGCCTCTCACTTTACAGTTATCTGGAAGAAATAATCGGTGGTTTTTAGCCAAAAGTGGTTCCAAAACCTGCAGGAATGGGTTTGTGTTGGCGGGAGGCGGCTGTTTGAGGATCAGTCTGTAAAGCCCGTTCTGCAAGGTTGTCCAAGTTCTCTCCCTTTCACAAGTTAAAAGTCAAATTAATAGTTATATATTTTTTTATAGTAAGGATTGCTTTGAAAGCTTGGAGACGGAACAGCTGCATGTTTTATTACATTGTAAGCAATACTTAAAAATGCTTCATGTGATGTATTTTAGTTTCCAGTGCTTGAAACGTTAACAGTACAGGACAGAATCCCAGTGGAACAGCTCAGGAAGGGTGACATTTCATATGCACAACCAGAACCATACTGGCTTAAACAAAGTAAAATATCTGTGTTTTCCCCTGCATGGTACCCTAGCATCCTATGTTTATAATGGCAAGGTGTTGAGTGTTGTTTTCCTTTTCTCTTTTTACTGTTCTGCTTCTGTGCCTGTTCTCTCTCCTTCTCGCAACTGCACTTTTTACTTTTTTTCCTTTGTTTATTTGCATATCCTGTTCCATTGCCAAATTATCTCCTCTGCCTGCTCGTGTGCACTCCAGCGTTTGAGAAAAACTTCACTGGACACCTGAGAGCTCAACCAAGGGAAGAGATTTTATGGTTTCTTTCTGCAGGGTTCAGTGTGAACAACTGAATTCTTTCATGGTGACAGAAAAAACAGAGAGTATTTAAATTCTTGTGGGCTGAGAGGGGAAAGTAAGTGTGGGGTAATTGTTTTGTGAAGGGATCTAGCTTTTCTGTCTCACTTTTGGATAAAAAAATTTCTCTTCTAAAGAGGAAGAGAAGTTTTGTTTATTTGTTTATTTTGTGTGGGTTTTTTGTTATTCCAGTGGCTCCTGATCTGATTTTTTCCTAAAGGTGGTGTGACAGGAGTAGGGGCTTCCTGCAATACCTTTATGGTGGTGTCCTGGTGAGAAGGTAAGGGTCACAAAGTGTTGTGGTTCTGGTCAGCTCCTTTGCATACAGAGCTTTGCATTGGCATCGTGCAAACTGAGAAGTGTGAGGGCTCTTAAGAATTGTCACTGGTTCTAAAGTTGATGGGACTCATTTAGTAGAGCTTCTGGTACCTTCGTAGTGTGAATGCTTGTTTCTGTTTGATTTGGCAGTGATGCCTGTTCAATTTCTTAGCATTTTTTAATAACAGGGCAACCTCTTGTGACTGAAAGTGGTGCTAATTTGTTCTGGATGAAACTGAGGGGAAGGGTCGCCTTGGTGGCACTGTTACTTCTTTGTGTGATACTTTTGAAGTTAACAAGTGAATATGTGATGGGGCTGTAAGTCAAAAAACTGAACTACAGTAACTTGAGTAGGACTGAATCCACTGTTATCACAGGGATCAGCTTTAGCCTTTTCCTACTGTTTGATAGAGCTGCTGTATGTAAAATCTAAGAGTAGAACTTACTAAAGTGTTGTTAACTGGTGTATTGTAAAGTTTCTATTAATAAATGTAAAAATGTGATGTCTCATCTTTTACCTGGCATTAACCAAGGTGAAGAAAGGGGGCGTGTTTAAATTTGAAGTCTGCAGGAAATTGAACAGGAAATAAAATAACAGGATTATCTTACAGATCCTAAGAGTTAGGAAACCAGAAGGAGGCGAGAAATACAAAGGTAATGTAGGTCAGGGGTGATGGAGGTGTAGAAACAGATGCCAGGAAATCTGGAATTCTGGTCTTATCTGTCACGCTGATCAGCCGTGTAGGTGTGCTGACTCTTCTTCCAGTGCTTCTTTCATTTGCTTCTAAAGAAATGGGAATAGTTATGTTCTTCTTTGGCAAGTATTGGTGTTTGGCTGAAAGCTCAAAGTGACTATTGAAGCCAGTTGAGGAGTTGTTTGGTTTGGTGCACAGGTTCTGTTGTGCAGGAGCCTCCCCAGAAACACTTTCCTGCTCTCCCTGAGTGCTGTTACTGGGCTGGAGCCACAGGCAGCGAAGAGAGAGGCAGCGCTGCCTCTGGTTTGGCTGACTTGTAGGATCTGGGGGAAATGAGGGTGTTTTAAGAGCAGCAGTGTCACATCCTCTGTCACTATCCTGTCGTCTCTTCCTTGCAGCTTCTGAACAGTGAGGTGCCTTGCCTTTTGAATTCTCTGGTGCTACATTTGTGTTTTGAATGAGCTGGAAATGGGACCCTCCCTTCTTCTGAGGCTGTTTTTTAGTTCTTGTTTTTTTCCTTACTTGACCTCTTTCCCCCCCATAATCTTGGTGTAATATGAAGTGTAGCAGAGGCACCTTTTGTTTCATGCTGTATTTTGAAGCCTCCTGAGGCACCTTTTGTTTCATGCTGTATTTTGAAGCCTCCTGCTGCATTGATTTCTTTTTGATTTTCTGATGTTACTTTCTGCTTTCTGGTTCTCCATTGTACTAAATATTTTTTCTCAAGAAAGGTAATTTTTCCACTTTAAATGTTGTATGGTTGGTTGCTTTTTCTCTCAGCTCTTTTGTGTTGCCTTTGCCCTTCTTTGCCCTTCTTGATAATGATGGTATCACACAGTATCACAGTATGACAAGGTTGGAAAGGACCTCTGAGATCATCAAGTCCAACCTATAACCCAACACTATCACCAACCATCATCTAAACCATGGCACTCAGTGCCACATCCAATCTCCCCTTAAACACCTCCAGGGTCGGCGACTCCACCACCTCCCTGGGCAACGCATTCCAATGGCCAATCACCCTTTCAGTAAAGAACTTCTTCCTCACATCAAGCCTGGTGCTCCTTGGTTCAGTGTTTACTGTTTTCTGTATAAACATTGGTAATACCAGACTTCATACCAATATCTCTGCTTTTGTTCACAGCTTCATCTCTATTTGCAGGGTATATTTCTGTTTTTACTGCCAATATGTCTTTTGTTTGTGGGTTTTTTAAGTATCTGATAGAGTGTGAAGCCCACTGGTAGCAGTGTGGAGCTGAGGCCATCAGTATTTTTAGTTAACTGTTGCAGTTATTCCTGTCATGCAATCCAGACATATCTTCTGCTTTTGTGTGCAGGAGGCTTGATTCAGTTACACCAAAGCAAGCAAGGGAGTTCTGCTCCCAGTTTCAGTTGGGACTTGGGTTAGTCTTTAATTATGTAACTTCCCAAAAGCTGTTTTCGCTTGAGGAATGTGATTACTTATGCGTGCGTTGGAGTGGAACAGTTTAAGTTGTGTTTCAGATGTGTCTGAAAATGTGTGCTGTTTTGGTTTGGGTTGATTTCTAGGATGAGCCAGGTTCTGAAATACTACTTACAGGAAAAGCCTCAACTGGGTTTGGGTCTTATTTGAACTGAAAATTCAGTTTCCCCAAACAGGAAAGCCTTTCTGCGAATAATTCCGTGAGCTTTGATGAGGTTTATGTCTTTGTTTCCAGAATTCGAAACTAAAAGATAATGGAATTTTAAAACATGTCTGATAATTTGATAATTTGTCCTAAACAAGTTGTTAAGCAGCTTTTTTCTTTTTAATTCATTAATGTATCAAAAGAGTAGGTTTATTTTTTTTTTCACACATAAGCTAACATTTCTGAATGGTTTCCAGAGGGAAGGACCTCAACTCAATGACACGTTTAAGGACAGTAAGTCCTTTTACCTTTACACTGCAGTTCCCATTAGAGGGATATAGTTTGGCTGAAGCATTTGAGCATTTCACGTGTGGGTTTTGGTAACGTTAGGTGCTTCTTGTGAGTATGAAAGGTTGTTTGAGAAATCACATATGAATATGATTGTATTCAAAGAAGGACTTTTAGTCAGGTTCTATACTTTTTTCTTGCATTATGGCATGTAAAATAGCATATTTAACTTTGAAACATGAGGAGCTTAACCAGTAAAGGACTATAAAAGGGGAGAAAAGAGTGATTTAGGAACATTATTTAGATGAAAATTAAATGTTTTTAATACATTACAGGTTTTGTTTTCTTGATTAATTTTTTTTTAACTTTTGGGTAGTTCACTAGGAATGAGTTGCATGAAGAAGGATACCTTTTTTTGTTGGGTCAAGGGAAGAATTCACGAATAGCAGAGGGAGGAGAATCACTGAGCAAACACCTTTCATGCAATCCAGAGACTAGAAAAAAAGCTAGAATTCTTTTTTTAAAGGAACTTGGACGCCAGCCACTTCTACCATTGGAACTTATCTGGGTTAGGTATCTAACTCTTTCAGAAGCTTTCATCCTGATAGTAGGTTGTTCTAACGAGCAAGGCCTTCAAAATGAGAAGGGGGAAACAAACTTTGCATTCAGTCCTATCAGATATTGTAAATATTAACTGATAGGCTCTTCGCAAGTATGAGGGGATCACCACTGCTTTCCAGAGCTTGTAGTTATCAAAGGAATGGCAGAGGGAAACTGCTGCTGTAAACAAAGGGAGGAAAGAGGTAACTACTTTACAAGTTGCCTTGTCACTTATGTAAATGTGGTGAAAATGTTAACTAATCCTGAAGAACAAGACCTGCTACTTTGGAGGAAGTTCTAAGCAGCATTTAGCTGGCTAAAGTTAAGCTTCAGGTCCGCTATTATGAGATGATATGATATCCTCTCTCTGTTAGTCATCTTGTGTAATAACATGCATTTCTGTAATATAGAGAACTCTGTGAAATTTAATTTTTCATGGCAGTTTGCTGTTTAATAGCTTTGTAGTTGTCACCTGAAGCTGACTCCCCTTAATCTTTAACATGGTTCATAGCGTGGATGTCGAGATTCTCATTCCAAGACAAATTATGTAGTCAAAATTAGATGATCACTTAAGTGTTGTAATTCTTCTCAGCCCTAAATTGTTTAATCCTATTTCTGTTTTGCCTTTGTAATTCTTTTTAGTATTCTTTTTGCTTTAACTCTCATTGTTAATCTATTTATTGATGTACAGCCCTAATTCCCTCCTTCAGGGAAGTCTCTATTGCTGTATATCAAGTCCCAGTAAGATTTTGATACCATAGCTCTTTGACTGCTTGGGCAGAGCCATGCTATGTTTACGTTCCGTGTTGTCTATAGTTTGTTCATATGATCAGTAAAATTGTAAATACTTGCCAATAAATCATCTTCTAGGGCTTACTTAGCCCTTTTCCATTCTTTGTGCCTTTCATTCTGCTGCAACTTCCCAGCGTGCCAGCTCTGTATCCATGGAGGACATGAGTCCTTGTGCTGGTCTTGCAGTTACAGCTTGTTCTTGTGCTCAGTGGGTCCAGGCTCCACTCATGGATTGCTTGGCAGCGCCTGTGTGGAAAATGGTTGTTTCCTCTTGTTCTGTGATCTGTCAGAAACAAAAATATTGGACAGAAGTAATGCTGAGAGCCGATTTGAGGGGAGGGAAGGGCACGGCACTTCTGCTGTGTTTCCTCTAGAATGGAACAAGAAAAGTGGAGCCAAGCATTGTGGGTTTCATAGTTAAGTTACAGCCTGCCCTTAAGTAGGAGTCATCCAGATGAACATGGGATTGTCCAGGAAGTGGTGTGAATGATTATCCGGTTGTGTTTCTGAGTATGAAAATATGTGGACCTCAAAGCTAAAGGAATTTTCCTGGGGGACCTGAGTGTGAAACTGAGATTCTGAATGACTTTATCAATTCTTGTGATACCTGGTTTGCTTGCTTAGATGACGTGCAGTCGGGGAGATGGGCCTTCCTGGCCCCTGCACACTATGGATCTTTGCTTGCTGACCAAGGGGTGTGTGCTGCTGGTCTCAGAGCCTCGGGAGGCACTGACAGGCAGGACAAGAGACGTAACTGCTTGAGCATCCCCAGCTCCCCCATTCAGGTGTTTGAGCTGCACTTGTGACTGTATTTTTTTAATTCAGTGATAGCATCTGGCCCAGCAGTCCCTGCTGGCTTGGCTTCTCCCACTTTGGTAGTTATTGACTCAGTGGACCTTGCATAAATACCATCTTGATGCTTGTCACCTGATGTAGTCAGGGATCCAAGAACTGCAATTCCATTTTTTTTGGGCAGCCCATGGTTCTTAATATGTGTGTGTTGCGCAGGCACATCCAGTAGAGCACCAGGAAGCTGTTTTGTGGCTGATAGTAAAACTGACCATAGCTGTTTCACCTTGCTGCTGCTTGGGACGCTGCTGCGGTAGCAGAGGTGTTTAAGCTGCTAAGGCTGCAGAATCCCAGGACAGTCAGTATTGACTGTGCCATGTAGGTGGGAACTGAGATAATGAGGTGTAGGAGAATCAGTTTGCTGGTTGTTATGTGGAAGCCAAGTGTGACTATGTCTTTCAAATGTGACAAAGTGTCCGAGAGATCCAGTAAAAGGCAGAACTGCTTCAGATTTTTTTGAAGTTCTTATGCGTTACATTCCTAAGCAAACTTCTTTATATGCTTTCCTGTCCTTACTCTTCTTCTCAATAGGTGTTCATAATTAATTTTATCAGTACCTCAGCAGATTTTTTTTTGGTAAAATAAGTGTTTCAGTGACACCTAAAGATGATGTGACTGGGTAGGACTCTGTTGTTGCCGAGTACAGGAAGAATATGATACCTAGCAGAGCCATACACTAGAATTCTGACTGATAACTAAAGAAAACAAATGCATAGGAAAAAAGTGCATAAATTCACATTATTTACATCAGTGCTTATATGGAAAAAGTTACTGGGAATCTTCTCATGAGATCTGTGAGGAATACTCTCAAACTGAAACATCACAACAACAACTCTTGAAACAGCTAGGTAAAATTAGTAATAAATTGCCAATAGAAAGCGAAGTTCACCAGTGTCTCTGAAGGAACTCAAAATCGTTCAGCTTATAAATCCAATATGTCACTATCTTAATCAAGACTTTATTTTCAGCAGGAGTAGGAGGTAGTTTGTGTGATGCCAGTTTTTTATGCCAGTTCTCCAGAGGACCCAGGGACTGCGTGGTTCTTGACAAGTTCTTGGTAAATGGATAAAGGTTGTCTGAATTTTGAAATTGTTGGCTTTTTCAGAAATCTTGCCAGAGCCTCTAATCAAAGGCTTTTATTGCATTGTAGCACAGTTTTTCAAGGGAGATATATTGTGAATTAATAACTAGGTAAGGAAGAAGAAAAGGAACCAGATAATAGTAGAAAATTTGTCTGCTTTCATAATAGGAAGAGGCTATTGAGATGCACTCTGCAAAACTGCCATTAAACGTGTTCATAAAGCAATCTGTAGAAGAGTGAATTGTGAGGTGACAGTTTCACCCTAAAGCTGTGGGAGGATCTTGTGATACTAAAACTGTGCAATAAGGTGGTAGAATGAATTTATTGTCAATAAATGCAAAGCAATGCTTATGCCTGTGCTGAAAAGAAATGACTATAAAGATAAATGCACAGTGAAAGGCTCTAAATAACTTGTCACTCAAGCTGGAGAACTTAGAACTATCAGACAAAATTAATTTAAACATTTTTAACTTTCAAAGTGCAAAGAATAAAAAAATTTCATGGTGTGCTTGAAGACTTTATAGGTCTACTCATTGAGTTTTAGTTGTTTGGTTTTTTAAAAAAATAAAATGGGATTCTGAGAGGTGCAGAGGAATGTGAAGGAATTGGGCAATGGCTCCAGACAGGAAGAGGTTAGAGTAGGACTCTACTGCCTGGAAAGGGAGGTGGCTGAGGGGTAGATACAATTAAAGGCTGTAAATCATAAATTATGAAAATAAGTTACTAGGTGGCGAGTACTTACTTTCTCATGGTGCAAGAATTGAATTTCCCACTCTGGTAGTGGGAAAGACCTCACCATGTTGCTTAAATCATTTGAGTGTGCGTGTATTGTCACATGAACAGTCATGCTGAACAGCAAAGCAGCAAGAATTACCCAGGGTGTATCACATTGGGGGTCTGTTGGCATTATAATAGGCTTTGGAATGGTTGGTAATAGGTAAATGTTAATCTGTTCTGGGATGTTTCTGAATTAAGTCTTCTCACGTCCAAAGTTTCTTCACACCTGAATTGTTTACTGCTTACTCTGAACTTAGAAATAAGATGAGATTTCCAGTGTATTGTCATGCAACAGAATCTTAGTCACTGAAGGCAGGAATCAAATACCTGATGTAAGAATTCCTTGGTAGTAAGAGAATGCTTTCTTGTGGAGGGGAAAAAAAGACAACCTGATACGTTGCCTGGGCATCACAATGCATTGAAATGCTAGGAGAGTGTGTACACAAGAAAGGAGCTCAAACCTCAAGGAATAAACGTGTGAAGTGATTTGTGAGGGGGAGGCACTGTTTTATATAGATGGGTGCGAAACATTTTTTTAACATGAGGAATTCAAAGGTATATTTTTAAAAAAACGGAATGGTTAAATATGGATAAAAAGAGGAGTATGGAGTTGCAGCGCAAGGACAGAAGTTCTGAATGTTGGAAAATAAATCATAGCTTTGTCTTTTGCCCTTCTTGTTGTCCTCCATCAGAGCAGTTTGGAATTGTTCTGTCCTTATCAGGCAGGAAGTGTGTGAGATACAGTGCTCTTAAAAAGTAGTTGAGATTGGACTGTGCCTGTAGTATAACAACTGCCTGTTAGTGTGTTATGCAGTTGGATGAAAACAGGAGGTGACCTCATAATTTGCATATCATCTGATTATGAGTCTTATTTTTTAATTCTTTGCTTTCCAAAATGCTGGTTTCTGCTTGTTTTCCAGTGGTTGTGATTTTAGGAGGAAAAATTATCTCTACAGATTGGCTGGCTGATTGTTTATTTATGCAAGAGCATAAATATAAACTATTCGTTTATGTTCGGTGACTGGATGAAATTAGGGTGGAATCATGTAAGATCTTCAGCATTTGTTTTCATTTTATTTACCTTTTCAGCAAAGTAAGAAGTCTTGGCTGAACACTGGTAAAGAATGCAAAATAAATGTTCACTAACAGCTGCACTTACAATCCATGGTAACTTTGTTCAGTGCTGTTTTCTTGTTGCCTAAAACTCTTTAGGCTGTCTTTCCTTTTACTTTCTTTGTCCAGGGCCAAATATAACATGCTGAAGCACTCCTCCATGGGAATACCTACAGAGTGTTTTGGTCCCACAGCAAGGAAAGCAGTGCAATAGCACAAGTCACAGACTGAAGATATCAGTGTTTAGCGATTTATAAGCCCTTTATGTGCAGTGTGGGAGCAAAAGGACTTGTGATACCAAAACAAGTTCCCTGCCAAACTTCAGTTTGTTTGTAGACTGTGTATTGGTGTCTGGGAAAGTTTACAAATAATTCTTTCTTTGAAATAAAACAGTCACAGTGTTAGCTTGTAGTAGCCACTGCTTATCTTCTTGGGAACATGAAAGTTTTAGATCACCTTCACAAGCGTGCAGAACCATAGCATAAGTGTGGTTTCGTGCTGGAGGGAGCACTCCACCACTTCCTCACTCCATCTTGGGTCTCCCAAAGCTCTGTGATCTTGCTGCAGCTTTTGTCTGCACAAGCCAAACTGATGTGTCTGAAGACAACTGCCCTTGGGAGGAAGGTAGCAACCTGCTTTTCAGACGTACCGGTTGCCCCATGTGTTGCACTGTCCCAGGAATGCCCGTGTCAGCACAGTGGAAGGACTGCAACCACCCCTTTCAGCATGAACCTGTGCAGGGATCGTTCTAGTGATCATGAAACTATTACCTATAGACTGCAAAGGAACATTCCTGCAGTAGTGTTTTTTAACTTCTTCCTAATTTTCAAACAAGAATGTGGCTTATAAAAATAAATTAGAATCATGTGATGTGTGTATGTGTAGGAGGTGAGTCCAGGCTTAAAAATTAGGAACTTTAAGCAGGCTGTTGCCACCCAGGAAAGAGATTTTTGGGTTTATGATACTGTTTTGTGAAAAACAAGCTTTTGGAATTAGCAATTGGAACCCCAAACTTACTTGTCTCTCTGTAAATTCCAACTTTAAAGGTATGAAGTTGGGGAACTGGAATTTGAGGGATTTGCATGATTTGGCTGAAGAGACTTAGCATTATGTATAAATTCTGTAGGAGACCAGATTTATAATCCAGACTTCTAAAGCTGCATTGAGCTGTCTTACTGTGGGGCTGCCTTTGCTCATTGTATGTGCATCTCGCTGCTTTTCTGCAGCAAACAAGTCCCCTGCTAACTCTACTTTCCACCCTGTCTCTTCTGTGGTGTCACACAGTTAGTGCAGAATCTGAATGCTCATCTTTTTCTGATTGGGCAGTGCTTACAATGTATGGCACGCCATGTGGAGAGGACTGTGACCCAGACAAAATCTGTATCAGACTGCCATGGCAAGATTTTGTGAGTTGGTGTGATGTTATCTGTTATCAGAATGGCTTAGTTATATCCGCAGTCCAGAACGAATGAAAGAAGACTGCAGAGATGTTTGCATAGTCTCACCTCCCAGAGAGCTGAAAGTCTGCTTTGGTGAGCATGGACTAAAAAGTTACCGATGAACATAATTCTAAAATTTGGCTTTTGTTTGAGAGCCATTTTCCTCTTGAGGGATACTCAGACAACTGAATTGTTCTCTAGGTCAGAAGACTCTATCAGTATTCCATCTGGTGAAGTAAACTACTTGGAGTTCATGTAGAACACCCTTTTTGTTGCACACTCTTTTCATACTAGTGCCATCAGACAGTAATGTGACAAACTTGTTTGTTTTAGAATGGGTTGTTCTGTTTGGTGTGTAATAAAGGGATGGTGTTGTCTTGATTGATTAATTTTTAAAAGAGGAATCTCTGACATATCCACACAGAAGGACTGTTCTTTAATCCTGTTTTTCTGCAGACTTCCACGCCTTAAGAAGGAAGTGTGTATGGCACAGGTTTGCAGGGTTTTTGGAGCGAAGCTATCCAAAACACTTGTCAAAGTCTTATGCAAGTTATTGAACAGCATTTCTTTTTTTAAAGGATTTCTGTGACAAGTTATGATTTTGGGGATCAACTGTCTTTGGAGCCTGACTTTTTGAGAGGGAGACATGATGTGACTATGAGAGCATGTCTCACAGAGGCCATTTCTGCCTCTTTCAGGTGGGGAGTTGTGTTACGTTCACCTGACAGCTAGCTCAAAGTGTGGCAATTCCTGTTTCTGGTGTTCTGGAAAAATGTGAGGTGCAATGAATTCCTCTGGTTTTCAAGTTTGCTTTTAACTATGCTACTGAAACAGCCTGCGTTTTCTTATTTCTTCTTTTATAATTGTAGGGTAAGAAAGAAAAAAATACATGGAATTATGAAAGCATTAGGTACATTAGTATGAAGCCTTTAGGTACATTACAAGGTTTACAGATCTCTTCCCTCTTGCAGAGGATGCCAGCCCCCATCAGACTGCGGGAGTTGATCCGGACCATCCGGACAGCAAGAACCCAGGCAGAAGAGCGTGAGATGATCCAAAAGGAATGTGCTGCTATCCGGTCGTCCTTCCGAGAGGAAGATAACACATACCGATGCAGAAATGTGGCAAAGCTGCTGTATATGCACATGCTGGGATACCCTGCACATTTTGGACAGGTGGGTGAGAGTTCAGTGCTTGCTACACTGTGCGCCTGTCTGCTTTGTGTATTCGGGGCACAGTGACTTGTTTGGAGCAATCCCAACTGCAGTTTTACTGTGTGTTCTTGGGTGTTTTGAGGTCTGTCTTCACGTGTGTTCTGAACCGTCATTAGTTATTTTGAGTTTGTTAGTGAGATCTGCTGCCTGAAGACACATACTCTGTTATGAAAAACTTCAGGTGAGTCTGCTTTTGCCAGACTGTGTGCTCCTCACCACCTGTGTTTCTGCAGAGCCATAGTTCTTAAACCACAGTCCAGGACACGTGGATATTTCTGGGTGGGTTCAAAACAGCACTTTGGATTTCTCTCTGGTGAAAAATACCAGATGCTTCAAAGGAAGTTCTATACCCTTTCCTTCTAGAGCAATCTATTCTAGGCAAAAAAGAGCTGGTCTGTTCCCAGTAATAAGAAAATGATATTTCTTATCCCCATCTTAGTGAGGTGACATGGAGAATGCTGGTATGAATTTTCCATCTCTTGGTTTATTTTTGACTCACCATTTTTGACACCAATGTGTTGTGGAAAAGGGAAACAGGAAGATGGGAGTTCTTGATCTAGAAGATATTCTTCAGGTTGAGCTTTGCTTGGTCTTTGGGCCATAGCCTATTTTGCTTACAAGTCAGTAAATGTCCTGTTAATAGTAATCTAACCTAGACCTTCCTAGTTTGGAAGAGCTGGGGACCTTTTGAAGACACATAACTGTTCCAGCAGTGGAGTCTTGTAGATAAACAGTCCAGTGTCGTAGACAGGAAATTTGAGAGTGACAGTAGAAGTACACAGGGGATATGTTTTGGTGAAAAACAGGAAACAGGAGAGTCACAGGCTGTGTTAGACAGTCTGTCTTAAAGATGTAGCCAGGTGTCTGACTTCAGCTGCTGGAGTGGATGGGGTCACCAATAATGAAATAATTTAGAGAAGGTATCAGAATTAGTGAGTAGTTGTTCTACTTCTTTTCAGGCCAGGGATCCTCAACTTTGACCCAGGATATCTCGTACAGAAATATTAGCATGAATACCGCATTTAGGCATTACATGCTGAGATGCACTGGATGACAAGCTCTCTTGAACATGTGCAAAGGTCATTTTTTGCAAGTTTAGGAGGTATTAGGCAGGCTGGGCAATTGGTCAAGTAACTTTTATTATTGTTGTCATTATTTCTCCTTGCAAAAAAGTCCCAGTTGGAAGAGTGACTAAGTCAGTAAAAACTTGGGCAAGTTCTATGCCTGTATCATACCCAGCTTTACTATTGTATCTGTTACAGTGCTGGTGTAGCAGATTTTAATTGCTCCTTTGAATGAAATGGATATAATGGTATCAAGATTTCTTCTGCTAATTAGACCTACAAGGGCTTAAACTGATCATGTTTCTCAGTATCACTGTGCCTGAAGCTAGTTTGCACGTGTTTGTATACAAGTGAAACAAGAACTCATCAGCCTTTCATGGAGTAAATTTCAATAATAATATTCAAATTCAAAAGTGCTAGAAATGTGTCTTACAGTATCTGATGCAGTCATTAGTTTCCTCCTGCTTTTGCCTAGTTGTTCACCTTCTACCTTTGGCTCTAACACTGTAGCTTAGATGTCATCTATTTAACGTTGCATTTTTGCAGAGGGTTGTATAAGAAAGTATCTTGTAAACCTGGAGGAGAAAACTGGTTTAGAAGTGCATTATTTGCCTACAGAAAGCACTAGAAAGATAAGAGGTCGATATCCAGCGTTCTGTACCTTATTCCTGGTTGATATTGCCCATTTGTGCAAGTTCAGTTGTCCTTGTGGATGGCTGATCTCATTGTTCAGAGGTATTTCTCTATTCTAGGTTTTCAGCTCCTTTAAACCTAGCAAACTGAACTTGCTTTCTGTCAATTTTTTTATTACCAGTTTGTCACCTATGTGAGAACTTCTTGCAGGCCTGAGTTGTGTGTGCTGATGCCATGCAGTGTGAGAACCTGGCAGTGGCTGGGCCACAGCACTCACTTTCTCTGCACTTCAACTTTATTAGTATCCTGTACAACTGTACCCTCCTGTGTGTGCTTCTTGCATCCCACCTGTGTCTTTTTCCCAGTTCAAGCTTCCCTGTAGGAAGGAACCATGAAAAACTTTTCATGTTGTCCTATATTTTCCCCTATGCATGCCCCCTTGAATTCCTTTGAAATGGATCTGTTGCAAGCTTTCTGACCTTTCCTCACATCCATCGTGCTTACTCTCTGCCCCAGCTAATCTGTAAAACAGACATACAGAACATGTTTGGGAGGGATAGGTCTCTTACCTGTTTTGAGAAGCTATTGCTGCTGCTTCCTGCCTGGAAAGCGGAGATCGATTGTGCTTCATTAGCTATCGGTTAGAGAAAAATCTTTGTGTAATAATATCAGAATATCTCTCTGGTTCTTGTCTTTTTCATTTTCCCTGCAGTTAGAAACTGTGTTAAGTTTAAAAAAGGTTTAGCAGTTAAATTCTTAATCAGCTGAGTGCAAGTGGCAGCTGTGCATGTTATC
Organism: Dromococcyx pavoninus; assembly: GCA_033558185.1. Classification (NCBI taxonomy): domain Eukaryota; kingdom Metazoa; phylum Chordata; class Aves; order Cuculiformes; family Neomorphidae; genus Dromococcyx; species Dromococcyx pavoninus. The sequence goes on along the minus strand of JAUMJL010001171.1, from coordinate 148,883 downwards.
TTGGGGATCTCCTTTATGCTGTTGAACACAGTTGGCATTTCTTCACGGTGAAAGGGAAGCTTGTAGTGGCTAAAACACATGTGATTTTAGTCAAACTTCACGTGTTCAAATACAGATTACAGAGGAGCACAAAAACTTAAATATCTTAGGTTCTACCTAAGGTTTTCCTAGCCAGCAAGTTAGTTATAGATCATAACAAATAAAAACTGGCTTTGCCAACTTGACTTACAGAGCATTGACCCACTCTGTGTTAGGTAGATGGACTCATTTAAGCCTGGTTCAGAAGTTGCCAGCGCATATTAAACATGACAATATGATCTAGATTTCCAGATCTTTGCTATTTTGTTTCTAGTGATGGATCTCATGTCTCTATAAATGTTATCTTTTCCTGCATAAACACACATATCTAGTGGACTTGAGGATATAGAAGGCTAGCAGTGCCTAGCAACTTCAAGATGCAGGAGCTGCTGATAACTTCTTTGCTGGCTTTCTGGGTGCTTTGGGCAGGTCCTTTAACCTCTTTGTCTTCCACGTCACGAAAATGGGAATAAAATATGCTTACAAAAATGCATAAGTATCATAATTCAAACTGTTTCTCCTCTACCTAAGAAGTAGTTTAAATTAATTATTTTGGTTTTCTTCTTTTTTCCTTTTTTTTTTTCCAGTTGGAGTGCCTCAAGCTCATTGCCTCTCAGAAATTCACAGACAAGCGCATTGGGTATTTAGGTGCCATGTTGCTGCTGGATGAGAGACAGGATGTCCATCTTCTTATGACGAATTGCATCAAGAAGTAAGGGTACCACCTCTCTCTCCATCAACACATGCTTTGAGGTTTCAGAATCTGAAAGTGCACTCCTGGCAGTGACATTTTGAGTACTTCAATTTTTTTCAGTTGTGTTAGGAAACTGGTATCTTCAATTTGTTGTGTGCTGTTGACCATACAAGTCTGTTCTGGTGTTGTATTGGATGATCCTATCTGGCTTCCTTAGAGGGAAGAGAGTATAAAATTGCATTGATCCTGAAGAGGTGTATGTGGCAAACAACACTTCATGTAACTACTGTTACAGAATGGTAGTCATGTTTTTGGAGGTCATGCTAAGTTAAATAAAATCAGGAAGATGAAATAACCGCAGTAAGCTGCTCAGCCAATGCATAAGACCTCCAGTTGCTGTGAAGAACTCTTTCAAATTAGTTATCTTCCAGCTTGCAATAGGAAAAAGCCAGACGAGCAGTAATACATCATCAATAAAGGTCCATGCACCTTTTAAATATGATTGAATGAGAATGTTTTTGTAATACTGTTAAAACTTTGTAGGCTGGACTGGTGGTCATATCTCAGTCATACAGACTGCTGCAGCTACGTTGCCCTGTGTATGTTTACTTGACTCGTACTGACGAGCTCTGAAGAGTTGTCCAACTTCAAGGACCAAGGCTGTGTATCCTGCTGGTTTTGTACGGTTGACCCAGCGGTCCTGATGAATGGTTTTCCTTGGAAGCAAGAAAACGACTTGGGACGCGCTGTCTGCTTGGCATCTTGCTGAAATGAGACAGGAGGGAATGGGAAATAATTCTTTAGGTTTTTTAAAAACTGTTTTTTTGTCTCAGCAAAGTGCTGTTAAACTGAGGCTGTTTCACATTGCAGTTTAGATGATGATGATTGGTGTATTTCTAATAACTCTCCTTTTAAAGATGAATGGGAGCAGGAGTGGAACAACTGGCTTCTCGTTGATTTATCCAAATGTCAGTTTGGCTGTGTGTGATGTCTGGTTTTATTGTTATTTACTTTTAGAATGTAAGCCTGCCAGGTATTAGCAAGTAAAGTATTCATCTTCGTTTATGCTGTGGCCTCAAAGTGCTTAGAAAGAAACTTGACAAAACTGCAGGTCTGAGCCTGCTAGCTCTGGCTCTGGTGTCCAGGAGAGAAGAGACATTTGGCTAAAGATATTTTGTTGGAATGTCACATCTTTGAGGCTCTTCCAATAGAGTTAGGTTTCTCCTAGGTTAACACCTCTTTTGGTTGTTTATACTAAAATGAATTTGTATGGTATGGGTATAGTGAATTTGAACTGGAAATGGGTCAGACTGCAGCTGAGCAAAACTGGTGGACAGCTTCTCACCACCTCAGTGGGCTGTTGATTGCTTTCTCCTTTGGCTTCTGTATCTGTCTCTTTGTTTTGCTCTTATCTGTACATGAAGATATTTGATTTATGGCATTGTCTTTCATGATTTTATAACAAGACCTAGATTTTTGATAACAAAAAAATGCTTGCTATACACACAGCTGTATGTCATTGCCAAGAAATCTGTTGAAGGAAGGAAACAAAAACCCCAGCTCAAGCATATGCTATCTGTCCCTTCATCTGCATGTTGCCATAGCTGCTTGATGTTACAACCAGAATACTGCCTCTTGCTTTTCTGCATGTTGTGCACATTTGGTTATGTACCACTTGTTTCTCCTGCTCTCCCATCATGCAATCCCCAGCTCCTCTTGCCTCCTAAGCCAGAAAACATAGCTTTTACTTTTCTTCAGCATTGAATCCTGGATACTGTGGCAACACATGTGCCAAATAGTGTGGTGGAAAAGCAGTGTAGAAATGGGTTTTAAGGCTGTTGGAATTGCTGTGTGGGAACTATATTGCCTTGTACTTAGTGTGACATCGGTATCTGGCCTCACAATTAGCATCTGCTGTTTGGTGTTTTTATTGACTGCTTTTTGCAACTTCCTTAGGCATATAAATAGTTAGAATTGCTAACAGAATTCCTGTATGGATTATTTTCAAGGTGTGCGAGTGGGGGTTGTGGTTTTTACTCGGGATAGAGGATGTTTTTACACAGACTTTGTAATGCAGAAGCTAAACCTGTCCTAGAAGATGTTTGAGCTGAGACAACCCACAGAGTCTCTGCAGGATGTGCTCTGTGTTAGGTTCTTTTCTGCATGCAAGTTTCAAATAAAACGTTTTTGCTTTACTTTAGAAGTTTTAATGGAATTCTGTGTTGTCTTCCGTCTTCTCAGCTCAATCCCTAGATATCTACCTGATAGTTTAAATCGAGTATTTGTTCTTTATAATTCTAAGGATTCTGAGTAGAATAGGTGGCAAACCCCATGGTACAGGCACTCAAAGCTGCCATTGCTCCTAATGCATGCTCCCAAATACCTGAGACTACAGAGCGCTCTTCCGGGCCATGTGTGCAGCTGGTTGGATGACTGTAGATACAGATGTCTTTTCTTGTGTGTTCAGGTTCTCTCTGTGCATGCTGACCAGCTTTTTTTTTTGTTCTCCTTTGCAGCGACCTTAATCACAGCACGCAATACGTGCAGGGGCTGGCACTCTGCACTCTTGGCTGCATGGGCTCCTCAGAAATGTGCAGAGACCTTGCAGGAGAGGTGGAAAAGCTCCTCAAAACTTCCAACTCCTATCTTAGGAAGAAGGTACTTAGAGAACTTTTGAATACTTTGTTATGGATTAAAACTCAAGATTGATCGGATACCTTGCTGATATCTGGAATATCAGATGGCTTGGAGCACACTGCCTGAGTATTTTCCCAGTGTGCAAGGCAGAGGTCAAAACTCCTTGTCTGTCTAAAGCAGGAAGGTGTGTAAGCCCTCTAAAAGAAGTCTCCAACAAGTGAGGTAGTTGTGTCTATTTTGGTGCTCTCTACCATAAGTTTATTGATAGTAACATGAACACCTGCCCATTCAGATGTTAACACCAAACTTCTAGTCATCAGTTTTATTTTTATATCTTCTCAGATAAGTCCAGAGAAACCTTGACCATTAACAGTGCAGGCTGATAACTAAAGATTTGAAGTATTTGGTCTCTTCTGTTGATGATGATGACAGTAGTTTGTGAGATAGAAAGGTTAAGGGCTTGAAACAGGTAAACAATTCTAAATTTGCTATGGAAACAAGACAATGTGTTGTACATCTGTGAAGCATAATTACCCTTGTGCTAAATATATCCCATTGTCAAGTCTTGGGGAGGGTGGGGAGCAGTAAGATGTAGGAAGAGATGTGTTGTTACTACTCTGTCTGATGCTGGATCTAGAGAGAGACTGGAGAGAAAAAGCTAAGAGGTAGAGCTGTATTCTAGGAAGAGGCCTTTGGTGCACTTGATTCTCAAGCAGCTGCAGAGAATAATGCCTCTTGTGCCTTCTGCACCCTAGAAGTAATAGGCAATGTTTTTGCAGTGTCCTTTTGTTTGTCATAGGACCCATCACCTGCAGGAGGAAGTTATTTTGAGGGGGAGGAGATGATATTCAAGGGAAAGAAAATGAGCCATAAATTTGACATAAGTTTCATTACTTACTTCTAATGCATTATCCCTCCCTAGCAACAGGAAGACAGGCTGAAGTAGCCCTATTGACTGCAAAGCAGCTCTACCCTTAACATCACTTCTGAAGTGAATGATGTAAAAATAAACCCTTGCTAGTGGAGTATTACTTTGTAGCTCAGTGGGTGTTTTTTTCCCTCCTCATTCATGGTAGTTTTATTGAACCCTTCTCTGATGCTGTTTAGTAACACTTGTAGCAGAGATGGAAAAATGTACCATAAATTTTCCAGTCCTTAGTATATCGTGACATTTGTGATAGTCCCCACTGTGCTAGATGTTCTAAAAATGTGTATCATTGCCATCACAATGTGTACTAACAGGGCTATTTTTCCTGTACAGGCAGCATTGTGTGCTGTTCACGTCATTAGAAAGGTGCCTGAACTCATGGAGATGTTCCTGCCAGCCACCAAAAACTTGCTGAATGAGAAGAACCATGGTAATATCCGAGACTCTGCTTAGCACTGCTGTGCTGTTCTTTGCAGGATGGTGCACCTGCTACCTAAGCCTTTTGTTTGGAAGGAAGTTCCGAGGTGTATTTGTATGATTTGTTGTTCTCATTTTTATGCAGTGAAAGCAAATGTCATTCAGGAGGATGTGTATGACTTTGCTAGACAGCAGAACTTTTACGTACATAGCATAGGTGACAAAAGGAACTCTTTCACTGTGTTTTGATACACTTCAGAGGGAATGGAAAAGTGAATTGGGAAAGTTGGAAATGTTTATCCAGTACACTGCCTAAAAGGTCTCTGAAGTACACTTTTTAGGGGTTTGGTGATGTTTTTTGTCTTTTGTTAGTATAGCACTACAGGATTCTCTGCCATCATTTTAGCAGGCATTCCCAAGCCTGAGATACCTACGTCACTGTCAGGAAAGAGTCTTTCTTCAGCGTTATTTTTCATCAGAACTACATCACTCTCACTCCAGTGGTCCTTTGCAAGATTATTCTGTTTTAATGCATTTTCTTGCACAAGTCCTTGTAGAAGATTATTTAAAGAGAAAGACTAATATTAATGTTTTGACTAAATTATGGAAGGCCTAGTGCTCCCTTCCCGAAGTCTTAATCCTTTGGCACATCTGCGCTGAGCACATGCCTTAAGAAAGTAGGTGGGTGTGCGCTAGGAGTTCTACAGTAGATGTTTGTAATGGTGAAAACCCATGACAGAGAGAAGATCTGTCTCAGGACAGGGTAGTTGTCAGTGCAGCAGTACTGATGGCCCACAGTATCTTCCTGAGAAAATACTGGTTCCATTTTTCTTTTGCCGCATTTGTTGTAAACCGTTGGGGTACAGGACGGTTTGTGTGTGGATTGTGGTTCACAAGCGTGCACCTAGTTTACCTTGATTTAAAATGTGATAATCAGAACATTTAGCACTGCTTCAAATAGGCAGTGGTCTGTAAGTGATGCCTATGTGATCCAACTTGGTAGCCTGGGGTGCTCTGTCTTATGGAACCCTGAAAAGCTGAGAGCTCTCCTATTCCCTCTGTTCCCTCTTTAAAGGTGGGAGCAGTCCTCTTCAATCCATGGCTGAGCAGAGAATTGAGTCTAGGCTTACCTGAATTCAAGAAAGGGATCATCCTTTCTGCTTCCCTCATCCTTAAAGACCAGTATTTCCTTTTCAGCTATCTTAGCCATAGACTTTGTGTTGAGTTTTCCTGAAGCAGAGTATATATGAAACCCTTTTAACCACCTCTTGGGAGGCCTTAATGATAAATAGTGTCCATGTTAAGACAGCTGTGACACAAGCTTTATAGGTAGATATTTGTGTACTTCAAAATTTTGAATAGAACCTGCAGTAGGTCAGAAAGCTGCATGGCTTGTGTCATCTCTGTAGTAAGTGTTGCTTATTAAGCAGGCTTCTGGTCTCTTCCCAGATCAGGAGCTCTCCAGTACAGACTTCACAGCTACACAAAATGAATACCTAAAAAAGTTAGCATCTGAGAAGGATCATGTTACAGCTTAATGCAGGTGTAAAATAATCCTTGTTGTTGAAGTTCTGTGCTTTACAAGGTTATATCTCACAAGTTACCTGGCATTGAAGTCCAGTTGAATGATTTGTTACTGATAGCTCTTTTCTAACTATTTTCAGAGACACTTTGACTGGGTTTTGCTAAGGCAGGGCACACAGCAGCTGGCTGCCAATTCACAGATACTAACAACCAAGCAGTCTACTCTGCTCTTTCTCTAGACTGAATTCTGAGGCCTAAGGAAAGCCCAGTTCAGGTCACATAAGGTTGCCTGGAGTACCCAACCTACAAGAGAATATTGGGAAGTATGAGGAACTCAGCACCTCCAATGCCATTATTGCATATTGTCCTTCTAGAGTGTTATGTTTGTATAGAATAGTTTAGGTTGGAAGAGGCCTTAAGATCATCCAGTCCAACTCTGCCTGTTACCATTTGACTATATATTTAACATGCAAGTTTCTGCATACAAAGTCCCGTTTCTCTCCTCCTTTGGGCTTTAGCTGCAGCTTTAAGACATGAGCACATCACTGTCTGTTTTCCCTTCAGCACAGCTGCAAGTGCAAACGTATTTTGGGGCAGATATGTTTGATTTAAGAGTAATATTTTTTATGATTTTCTATTGTATCCTTTTGATTTTCTGTTACATGTCTGGAGCCAATGAAATTGTGTAAAATGTAGATATTTCTCTTCCCCCTCTCACCTTTAGGTGTTCTTCACACGTCGGTTGTCCTCCTCACAGAGATGTGTGAGAGAAGCCCAGACATGCTTGCACACTTTAGAAAGGTAAGTGTGAACTGGTAATATTGCAGAGTTAATGTTCGTGGGTTTGTTTGTGGTAGGTTGGGTTTGATTTTTTGTTTTTACGGAGTGTATCCTCTTAGTCCTATTGCAATCAGTGTGTGGGTCTTCTATTAAAATCCTTACAGCTGTTTGGGTGAGGAATTTAAGGATACTGTCTGCTTATTATCAATTAAAAAAAAAACCCTCAACATTAAATTTGGGTATTTTGAGTATAATCCCCTTCGGTAAGTGGATAAGTTACAAAACATCAGTTTTGAGACTGCACAGTATGAGACTTGTCCTAAAGTTAGATTTAAAGTGTCCTGTTTGATGTTCCCTTAGGGTTTTTCCTACTCTTTGTAGCTGATTGTGTAGTGACAATGGCATCACAAATGTATTAAATGTAGAGGCAAAGATGAAAAGCTGAGGTTTATACCAACACCCAAATGGCTTAACCACAGCCACACAATTTTATAAACTCAGGCCAAAAATACCAATGGAAGTTCTAGTTCTGTAGATCCCTCATCTCTGGTGCATGCTATGTTACATCATTTTCCATTTTAACTTACGGGTCCTCTGCTTAGGAATGTTTGCTTCTCCCCCTGCCCACACCCCAGCACGGACTTCTTTATGCTGTTTGCTATACTTTGCTGTGCATTATTATGAATGAATACTGATAGAAGGGCACCTGGAAATTCCATTGTCATTCTGACTCCTTCTTGGTCAAAGAAGGAGAAATTGAATAAAGCTGGTAGAACAGAACTGGCCAGTTTGTTCCTCTGGAAGTCTTAAAGGTGCTTATTTATTTGTATGCCCAGTTGACTGTTCTTCCTTGGCTTGCCTATATCGTTAGGGAGTTCAGGCAGCGCATCCTTTGCATCTCAGCATTTTGGCATGCATCTTCCCCTGCCCTGGCTGTGTATGTCAGAGCAGGAATGACAGTGAGCCTACTAATTGCTCAGTTATGATAGTTGTGGGAGCGAGAGAAGAGCTGAGCCTACAGGATTTAGGTACTAGGTACACTCTTTTCTAGCTATCTCTTGCGGTTGTTTAAGCTGTGAATGGTATAACATTGATCTGTCCCTAATGCCTGCTTCGTCTGTTTTGTCCCTTTTGTCTGTTTGGAAACCTGCTGTGTTTAGAATGAAAAGGTAAGAGATAATTCTTCTGAATGGTGCATGCTTCCACTGAATCCATAGCTCTTTGTGAGGCACTGCCTCTTAATGCCACATTTGTGATTGACGCCACGTGCTTAGATCAGTTGCACTTGTCTAATGCTTTCTATGTGCTGGTCTCGTCTTGTCACTAAACCTCTGTACCCATGGCAGCCCTGAATCTCAGTTGTGGCCTTCTCCAAACACAAGTGTGCTTTCCTCAAGCACTCTCTCGTTTGAGGAATACAATAGAGATTTTTTTTTTGCACCTGTGCAAACTGTGGCCCTGGGCTTTCTTCTTATCACAAACTGAGCTTTGTGTTTTGCCCAAATCATGGGGTAATTTTTGGTGATTCCCAAAAGGGAGTAGGGGAGACGACAGTTACTTAGATGCCAGTAAGTGGGCGTACTGTGCCGCAGAGAGCAGCTAAGTTTCCTTTACTTGGCTGCATTGCTGATATATTTCATGGGTGTAATTTGACTGCAGAAGGCTGGAGAGGGTGGCCCTCAACCGATCTCCATGGCTGTAATATTTGCCTCTGTTTGTCGTGTCCTCAGTCTTGATAACTCTTGCATGTAAGAAGGCAAAGGAAATGTTAATCAGGATTCCAGGAATGCTCTAGCAGGTCACTGCCCTTGTCTTACTGTGTCTCAAGGGAAGATGTTGCAGTATCCTTTGGTTTCCTCTTTAAAGCAGACAATAGGAATTTCATGGGTTCTTTTGGTTGTGTGTTTTATGAAATATATGTTTTCAGAGGACTATATAATTCCTGAAGAGTGAAGCTAGGAATAAAAATGATGATGGAGAAACTCAGTTGGTTTTCTTCTTACACTGTACTACAAATGTAGAGGACTTTAGTCCAGAAAACGTTGCCCATTTATATGTCTACCTGCAGCTGCGTGCTCTGCAAGTCACATTGTGGTTTTGGCACCTTCTGCTACCATTTTTCCTGAATCTGAAGAAACATCTTGATTCTGTGTTGTTGGAAATGGCAACTTTACTATAAGCAAGCTCTGATCTGGTAAAGATTTAGTGTGGATGCAATCCTCAGCTGATAGTAGGCATAAGGGAGTGCAGGAGCAACCCACCTCAAGGGCAGGAGAATTTTTTACGTGATAAGAGTGAATCATTGGGAAGAGTTTTGTAGGGAACATTTTGATAAACTGTTGTTATCATGCATAGAGTTGAGAGAAAGAATGATGCTGTGCTGGTGCTAGCTGTGCTTCAGGAATGAAAAATCCACTTAGTGCTGCTGCCATAACACCTCAATTTAGTTTGTCACCTCATCTGAAGTCTGTGTCTGGATTATTTTAATAATACCAACACTGAGAGCGATAGAAGAAACTTTCTGTGAAAGGAATAAATCTTGTAGAGATCTGCATTTCTACGTCACCTATGAGGAGTGTTTTTTCTCTTGCAGTTCAAGGAAAATTAGTCCAATTTGTCTTTCAACCTTTAGGTATTTCATAGGATGTATTGGAAGTGAGCTCTAGTTGTGCCCTGAATAAGTTGTAGGTATTCACATACCATCAGCTCTGGGTGTGCAGGCTGAACTTTGTGGAAGAATCCATAGACTGACTTGATTTCAAATACAACATTTGTTCTTGGACCTATACTTCAAGGCTGGGGGGGGAAAGAACAAGACCCTAACAGGACAACTCTCTTCTTCACAGCTCGTTCCCCAATTAGTTCGTATTCTGAAGAACCTTATCATGTCTGGATATTCACCAGAGCATGATGTGTCTGGGATCAGTGACCCCTTTTTGCAGGTAAGAAAATAATGCAAACAGTGATTGTTGACTTTAATTATAGTACTGTGTTTTGAGAGTTCGATAAGATGAGATGGTTACCTCAGAGCGGCTCTGTTGGTTTAAGATTTTGTGGTTTTATTAGAGTTGATGGTGCAAATGCTCTTTGTTTACCTTAATGAGCAGGTGTAGTACCTTGTATTACCTGAAGTTGTGACAAAAGGGAGAAGCAGGAACACGTGTTGGTCTTGCCTGGTGGGTGATGGGATACCCTTAACAGTTCTGGCTAGTGGGGAGACGATGAGCACAGCATAAGCCTGTTGTTGGTAAAGGTCTTATTAAGGATAACTATTTTGCATGGGAGTGGAAATCAGCAGCTTGTTTTGCTTCTTTTCCACTCGGAAAGTGTGTTGGGCATTTCATGGTCCCCATGTAAAACACTGCCATCCAGTGAGATTTCCTTTGCTTTTTTTTGTCCAATAGGTACGAATCCTGCGGTTATTAAGAATTTTAGGACGAAATGATGATGATTCTAGTGAAGCAATGAATGATATCCTTGCACAGGTGAGGTCTGCCAGCTTGAGGAGCAGCTTAAACTTTCTGTTCTGATTTCTTAATAATTTGGGTGCAGCAGCACTGGTGAGAATACAGCTGTTTGCTGTGCTGGGTTGAGTTTAATGCAAGAGACATGTTCATAGGTGTGATGCTTGTTTGCTTGGGAGTGGTCAGTTTCACTGCCTGTTCTGCAGAACAGCTCAAAGGGAATCTGTTCTGGATGTGTTGGAGTCACTTCTTTTGTTTCTTTTCTCCAGGTTGCCACTAATACAGAAACAAGTAAAAATGTGGGAAATGCCATTCTCTATGAAACTGTGCTGACTATTATGGACATAAAATCAGAGAGTGGACTTAGAGTAAGTTCTTTCTGGTGTGGCTTTTTTTTTTCCTAGGTGTGATTAGAGTGATTTGTGTAGAAGCAAAGTTGTTTCACCTAAGCATAGCTCTGCAGTTGGCTCTAGATAAGACTATGGCCTCTTCAGAAAGTAGTGTTTGTGTTCTTTTTAAAAAAATCACACAAAAAGCAAAATTTCAACCTTCCTGGAGGCTGTGTTCCATTTAGTACAGGAGAGAGCATGTGCTGTGTTGGTCTTAGCTTTTCCTCTGCTTAGTCAGCTTCTAGAGTTCTTTGTTATGCTTTTGGCCGAGAATTGCCATGAACTTTGACACGTGGCTTTTTAAATCATCTTGAAACAAAGATGACCAGCAGCCTTTTTGTGATCACTGACCTTCCCTAACTCTTTCTGCAGGTGTTAGCCATTAACATCCTAGGCCGTTTCTTACTAAACAACGACAAAAATATTAGGTAAGTTTTATGAAGTGTGTTTTGGCAACACCCAGTTTAAAATGTGTGAGAAGCGGTAACACAGATTATGCTGAAGTAGAGCTTTCCAGGAGAGCATCTTGGGAAGTACTGTTGGGGTTGGTATGGCTATCTAGCTTTCTTCTTTCTTGGTGCATTGTTTTCTACGTGAAAATCCTTAGTTGATGAGTCTGGGTCTATGATCTAACTCTAAACGTGTGATTTCTTATTCTAATCAAGTAGGGGTTTTCCAGTAAGCTGTGAATCTCTTGTCTTGTCCAGACTGGTCTGTGAAGATATTCAAATCAGAGATGACACTGGGGATCTGACAACTTAGGCAGAGACTGTGGTTTTCCTGATAGTGTGCTGTTGGCAACATGGAAGCTTGGTTATGCTTTGGTCACTAGGTGAATCTGTGCTGCAATTATTAGAATGAAGTCCCATCTCTAGGCATTTTAATGGCAAATCATGGGATAGGTAGAAGACTCTAGCCTTGGGAATTGCACCTCATGCTAGTATTGAGTGCATGATCTGCAGAGACCTAATCTTTAATTGTCTTTTCAAAATCTTCATGAGGACTGGACAAGTGACATAAGCCCAAGAACTGAGATGGGTGCTTGTCCAGGCAGCAGGGTGTTGTTTGGTGTGTTACAGTTCTGTATGGAACTCAGCTTTGAAGATAGGTCTGGCAGTCCCCTGGGAGATTTCCAGTCATTATTGAGTACAAGGGAACCTGTTCTCATGCAAAACAAGACTAAGTTTTCGGGGTATGGGTGTCTGTGCAGAGGTACTAAATGCCTACTATCAGCTATTTGTGACCATGTGTCCTTATCCCAGATATGTAGCTTTGACGTCGTTGTTGAAAACTGTGCAGACAGACCATAATGCAGTGCAGCGGCACAGAAGCACGATTGTGGACTGCCTCAAGGATCTGGATGTCTCCATTAAAAGGTAACTGAAATACCAGTGAGATAGACTCGGAGTTGACAGCCTGTGGAGAATGAGCAGGGCCTGGGGGAAACCAGCAATAATCTTGGGGCACTGTGGAGTGAGACTGGTATTAATGAGTAGCATGGTTCATACTTCAAAGAAGGTAATGAAGATATGCAGCCACCTTCTTTGGGAAGCTGCTTTTACATTTTATGCATCTTGGATTGGGGAAAAAAGATTTTTTTTTCTGTTTGCCTGAGTTTTTTTCAAAACAGTCCCAATGGTGATCAGATTGTATGCTCACAACAAGATGGAAAGCCGCCGGAAATTATGCTGCTAATCAAAGCTACCCTGATGTGCTCCAGGTTGTTTGGCACTGGCAGTGCCATGTTGTCTTGAAGCAGTGTTAAGCCATCCAAGTAATGTATTCTAGATCAAATTTGATTAGGCAGCGGTAAATTCAGACTTACTTGATTGTTCAAATAATTAGTTTAGAATCTATGTCCTGTTACACATTCTTGGTGTTCATTTATTATTTAAATAGCAGAATGTTGCTGCTTCTCTGGGCAACGGGAGAGCTTGCAACCTTAATCCTACCTACAGGAAGGCTTTTTTATGACACTCGGTCTAAACTTCTCATTCTTTTAGTTATGTTCCTTTTACTCATGATAGTAACTTTCACCTGTTTGCCAGACACTCATTGATACTCTTAATTTGTTTGATCTCACTTTTGCTGAACCTATGTGGAATTCTGCTCTAAAAATCTTCTCAATTGAGTCTTTCAGCCTGTCAACTGCTTGCTCGTTCTTTCAGAACTCTCTTCCTCATCATTACTCTTGCTATAAATGGTGGTCTGAGCTCAGTGCAGCATACAACATGTCAGTGATAGGGACAGTTGCATCCCTGCTGCATCTGGTGGACTCTGTCTGCTGCAGGCCAAGATTTCATTGAGCTCTCATCACATCGTGAGAATGCTTTCAAAATTTCTCAACCTCTTTTTCCCATCTTGTCAAACTGATTACATCTGCCATAAGTACTCATTCTGGTAGGCATTCGTCAAATTTTTGCCCATCTTTGATTCAAATCTATGTTTTTAACAGCACTGCTCAGCCTGTACCAAATAGGGAAGAAATTGGATCTATCTCACTGCTGAAACTTAATTTTAACTCTTCTGTGATGGGTATCGTGTAATCTGTTTTTACAGTTGCAATCTATTCCAAAACATAAATTTATATCTTACATGCTGAGCAAGTCAGGCTGCTGTTGCTGTTTGGTGTCAGAGCCGGCACGAGGTTGGGTTGTGGAACAGCAAAGCCTCATCTAGGTTTTGTATAGAAGGCAACAAAAGCACTTTATTGATGCCTGCTAGGAAAACAGGTGTGCAGCAAATGACAGAGCTTCAAGAGTGCTATTGGAGGATGAAGCCTATGAGTGATCCATCAGCAGAGCATGGTATTGCTATGCTGACACTTACGCTGCTGACAATGCACTGTCTTCATTGAAGCGCTGTATTGACTGGATGTCAGAGTCCCCAGGTAGCAAGTTTTCCCCAAGTCCAACCCTTGAAAGACTCTAATACCTGCTTTTGGTTATTGGAAACATGGCCTATTCTCATCGTGTTTTAACTCTGGTTGCTGAAAGAGATTTCTAGCCTTGGAACATCCTGCTCCCCAACTCCCCCTTAGTTTTTTTGGGGTGTGGGTATTTTATTGTCTACCCACGAACAGGAAAATACTGGTACATTTAATTTGAAGGCTGTTCTTACAGAATTAATAAATATTGCTGTCGTCTTAATTAAACGGTAAGTGCACTTGAGAAATTGGACTTTCTTTAACCTCACTAGCTGAAGGTACTTTATTGGTTTTCTGTCTCTTGCCCTAGGCGTGCGATGGAACTGAGTTTTGCTCTTGTTAATGGGAACAATGTCCGTGGAATGATGAAGGAGTTGCTGTATTTCCTGGATTCCTGTGAACCTGAGTTCAAGGCAGACTGTGCATCTGGAATATTTCTTGCAGCTGAAAAGTATGGGCTTAATTTACTTGCTATTATTTTTTTGTACATTCTCAGATTTATGAGCATTTTGTGTATTGTTCCTCCCCTTCTTCTCTCCCCCAAAAGAGAGGATGTCGATCATCTCATCTCCATTTTCTGGTCTCTGTGTGGTCAGTTTTTACCCACTCTGAGGAACAGGACACACTGGTGTATCCCGTATGGATAGTTCTCATATCACTAAACCAGTCTAGTAGATCTCTGCTGCACTTTGGAACAGGCTTTGTGCTGACATCCTGGCCTTGCTCTCCTTCCACACACACAGATTCTTTCTGGTTAGTTGTACCAGTGAGCTCATCTCATCACTGTCAAGCCATTGTAGTCAGCAGCCTGACTTTGAAGTGTTGTATCTGCAAGGGATGGCTGTGCTGTATTATACCGACTTGTATATTCATTCAGTCTTCCAATGTCGGCACTAAGACTAAAAAAAGTCAGACTGTGAAAGTCGTGTGTTTTGTGGGGGTTTTTGTGTGTGTTTTGTTGGTGTTTCTCCCTCAGGAAACAGTGGGCCAGGAAATAACTGGATGAGGAGGTTCTGATGATGATGAGTTTCTTGCTGGTGTTGAAGGCTGGTGGTTATTGCTCTAACTTGCTCTCTTATTTTTGTCAGGTATGCTCCTTCCAAACGCTGGCACATAGACACAATTATGAGAGTCTTAACGACGGTAAGTGAAATTGCCTGTCTTGTGTGTGACTGCATATGCATTTTTATTCTGTAGGTAGTTACTTCTCATCAGTTTGGAGATGGCTCTAAAGACTGACAGGTAACAACACGCAGAGGGAGTGCGCTTGCCTGGTAGTGATCCGAGGCAGCCAGTCAGAGATGTGTAAACTCAATAAATATGACAGTGGTTTTTTTAGAAGAAATGTGTGGTTTCAGAAACACACAAGACTACAGCATGTAGTGCAGTTTTTATACTGTAGTAGTCACATTATCTTCCCAGTTAGGACAGCTCTTGTGCTTGTTGGTGATTCCAGTAGGGGAGGTGAATACAGGCTTAAGTGACTTGCAGAGAGAAAGAGGGTGAAACAGTGTCTGGGAATTATTCCAAGTAGAGCGCATCAAAGCTGGTTTAATTAAACTGTATCAACAGCTTTCCAGTTCCTCTTTTTTGGGTTTAATTATTACTCTTGACCTACATTAATTTCTTTATAAACATCACAGCTGAGGTGGAACTGGAGTACTGTTTTGACAAACAAGGTGGAAGTGATCTTGATACTTGGGTAGGCACTATGGTCCCTCAGGCAAAGGAGTGGGAAGAAAATTCTTTTATCAGTATAAGTGTTCAAATTTGAGAATTTCATCAGGAAGCAAATCTGGCTTGTGTACTATTTTGCCACCCTGGAACAGAGAAAAATAGTAGATTCCCCTGAACTGAGAATTGATTTCCACTAGAAAGGTTGGCTGTGAGAATTGCTCTCAGATTACTTCCTTCAATAAAGTAACTTCCTTCTCTTGGCTGCTAGAGAAAGCATTTATAAAGCTGTATTCATGAAACTACCTGCTGCAGACTCGTGGAGATAAACATCCTTTTCAGTTTAGCAGACTTAAGAGATCTAATGCAGAAAGATGGCATCAGCCATTTGGCTGGGTGGATTCTCACTCAGTTACCCTTATTTGGCTCACTTAATTTCCTTCTTTTTGCTTGTGCTGCTCTTGGTGCCAGGGGAGTGCCTAAACAGGACAGGTTTTGAACAGTACATCTTCCCTTGAGTGCTAATGCTGTATGATTGTGTGTTATCATAGAATCGAAGAATGACTTGGGTTGGAAGGGATCTTAAACACGCTTGCTTTCCTGGCCTTGCTGTGGACTTCCCCCTCTGTGCTCTGTGTTCCTATCCTCTAACCAAAGCATGAGATGCAGACAAGTTCCTGGGTCCTGTGCTTAGTTGGTGTAGAGTCTGGCTTTGAGCGGGTGATTGCATAAGCTGTGTTCTGACCCCAGGGTATCTTTTAAGTTAAAGCTTTCCATTTAACAGAGAAGTTTTCTGTGTTGCTTTTTGTTCCTTCTGTAGCACAAGCGTTTTATGTCTACACTCTATTTTTGACAGTGTCAGGATATCTGTGGGTTTCTCTGGATATAGTTTAGTGCATTGGGAAAATGTTACTGTCCCATACTTCTCTCCATCTAAGCCTGCTTAAAATCAACCATAAAGTACTTTGGGGATGAGGAGGTTGATTTTTATTTTCGTACACATCAGGTGGCTTTGTGAAGGATATCAGCAGATGCTGGGTGCTATGAGAAGTCAGATAGCGAAACTGAACAGCCTTTATTTGTCTCTTGAATACATAATTGTTTTTGCAGGCAGGAAGTTACGTTCGTGATGATGCTGTTCCCAATCTGATCCAGCTAATAACGAATAGTGTGGAGATGCATGCCTACACTGTGCAGAGACTCTACAAAGCCATCCTTGGTGATTACTCCCAGGTAATACCAAATGTGCCCAGCTTTGGCTTCCTTGTACTGCAATAAGCATATTTACTAAGCACCTGAAGGTGACTCAACATCACGCTGTCTAGCTCCAAGGGACAGGTTACCAGGGAGGCCTTTGTGTCTTCTATAAGTTCACATTCTCTTAATTCTCTCTGATTCTCTGATGGAATTCTTGTTCAAATCCAATACTTCTTGGTTTTCTGCTGTGGAAAACTTCCATGGCTGGAAGGAGGGCTAAGCCTGCTCTGGGAAATGGTTTGGTTTGTCATACAGGAATCCATTTGTCTCTGAGGCATCTGATTTTCTTCCAACAGCAACCCCTGGTGCAAGTGGCCTCCTGGTGCATAGGGGAGTACGGAGATCTCCTGGTGTCTGGTCAGTGTGAAGAGGAGGAACCAATACAGGTATAGCTTGGGAAAGGACAATCTGTCTGAGGCTGGAGCTCCTTGGTGCTGGCTGTGTGAGGGGAATGCTTGCAACAGATACTTAGCACTGGTGTCCATGATGTTGATGGACCCTGGGCAGGAACCTCCTTCCCACACTACAGGCATGGGCTGCATAAACACTCGCTGTAAGGAGCACAACTACAGTTGGCAGAGAAGTGTGGTTTCAGTGCTGACCTGGCCTGCAGAGTATCTGCTGGAGTCTTAGCTGTGTATTTTGGTGACATAACTGATCTGCAGTGAGTGGAGCAGGGACTGTATTTTGAAGCTAAGATCTTAAGATCTCCACCTGCATGCATCCTTCTCATATGCTCTGAACACGTGCTACAGGCTCGCAGAATTGCAGAGGAGGTGTGACACAGCCATTAAGCAAGAGGCAGGTTTTTACAGTATGCCATGGAAGGCTTGCTGCAAAGTTTTTTTCTGTCTAAGCTTAAACTTTCTGTGCCTTTTCAGGTAACAGAGGATGAAGTTCTTGATATTTTAGAAAGCGTCCTGATATCTAATATGTCTGCATCTGTTACGCGAGGCTACGCTCTCACTGCCATCATGAAGCTTTCCACAAGGTTCACCTGCACTGTCAAGTGAGTTCTCATTGTTGTACTGCATGGGGCGTTGTTGCAAATATGCTGGTGTCAGTTCTTCAGTAAAAGTATTCCTTAGATGTGTTCTGCTTCCATGGTTTACAACAGTCATCTTGTTATTTGTGGGCTTTTACAGTCCTCCTCTGCTTGCAGGGTGGAAGACTTCCACCGATTTGTACTGTTCTCTCTGTGGGTGTCCTTTTCTGTGTTGCTGTTACTGAAAACCCTTTTGTGGGGAAGAGAAGTCCTTACTTTCAGTGGGCTGTTCTTCCCAGTTCCTCTTTCAGATGATGGAGAGAAAAATAGACTTGTTTTCTACTGACGGTGTGGGTAGTTGAGTTTCTTATGATACCTTATGGTGCTACATTAATCACCTGTTGCGAAGGAACAATTCCAAAATAGATGTTACATGGGTACTCCAGGAAGACAGCAGTGCCTACTGTGCCAAATGGGTTACACAGGGCACCTGTTGAGCAGAGGCCAGGTTGTGTCTTCTGCATGACACATGCTAATCCCTTGCCTATTGCTGCCGGTTCCATGATGTGTTTTTTTTTCTTGTTCTCTCCCTGCCCTCACACAGTCGCATTAAGAAGGTAGTGTCCATTTATGGGAGCAGCATTGATGTGGAGCTACAGCAGAGGGCAGTGGAATATAATGCACTTTTCAAGAAATATGATCACATGAGGTAAGTGCTGATGAGTTTTGGTGTTTGAAACATCATTATAATCTACTCTGGTCTCCCGTGTACTACACTTTGTGCTTTGAGAAATTTGTTTGGTGATTTTGGTAGGAATACAGAAGAACTAGGATTCCTTCCTCATCTATAGTGTTAGTGAGACTTTGAAGAACTCAATGTGTCTTAGGAGATTGTTCTGTGAGCAGCTCCCCTGCACTGGTGCTAAAAGGGAAAGGCAGATTGCCCTGCGTATATCATCTCCTGAATGTCTTCAGTATTTGGATTGGGATCCAGGAAGATGGCACAGTGTAACTATGTCAGCTTCTTTCAGGCCAGCCCTGCTTGAGAGAATGCCAGTAATGGAGAAGGTCACCACAAATGGCCCTACTGAGATTGTACAGACCAACGGAGAGACAGAGCCAGCGGTACTGGAAACCAAACCTCCACCCTCTGGATTGCAGCCTGCTAGCCAGGTAATGGAAACTGATCTAGGATAAGTTTCCGCTGCCTGTCAGACCACACTAGCAGCCACTGCCAGCAGGAAATTGAGACCATCTCCCTCCCCCTCCCTGCCTCTCTGCTAGTTCTGGCCTGGTGATGGTCACACCATCTCCATCTCTCTGCTCCGATGGCTCCAGTGTCACGAGCAGCTGTGTGGAAGAGGCCTTTGTGGAGAGCACAAGAACAGCCATATATCCTGTCTTAATGTGCACAGACTCCATCCTTCTCTGTCTCTGTGGTCCCAAGAATAGGGGAGCTACATCTCTCGTGGTGTGTGCGACCATAGCCAAACTGAGAACCTCTCTGTCTGGTCAGCAGCTCTGTTGAGCTTCAGTCTTGAGCGGAAGTAGAATCCATTACATTTGCAAGGGAAAATAGCAGGAAGTCGAATATGTAACTATTACATCCACTCTCTCATTAGGCAAATGATTTGCTGGACTTGTTGGGGGGAAGTGATATAACACCTGTAATCCCCACTGCACCTACAAGCAAGCCAGCCTCCGCTGGTGGGGAGCTCCTTGACCTCCTGGGAGACCTCAACCTAACAGGTGAGCAGGCTGCATCTCCCGAAAGTCTACATTCTCGATCCTGGGATGGGATGAGGGCTGGCTGGTCCTCAGCTCTCCGTCGAGTCCTAGTCCTCTTACCAAGATCCATATTAGCATACAGGTGGCAGTCAGGGAATGAAGTCACAGGTTGACTCTGCAAGATTAGCTGGTGAAACTTGAGCATTTTTATGCTCAAGCCTGGGAATGCTGTGAGCCTTTCCAAAATGAATTGAGAGATGTGAGGAATGAATTCCATTTGAATTTCTGCTAGTGGAAGAAGAGCCAGTCCTTGTTAGTGAAAGCAAGGAAGGGGAGGATGATAACAGAGGTGATTTATAGAGCTTCATGTAAAGAAATATGATATGCAGCAGTTGATCTTTGTAGGGAGGGTAATTATTCTTCATTCCTTGACAGCGAAGTAATAATCGTTCAACATTTCTTGTAGGTTCTCCAGTATCTGCCCCTGCACCCCAGATAGCACAGCCTCCGTTCCTGCTTGATGGACTTTCATCACAGCCTCTCTTCAATGATATTGCTGCAGGTTAGGGACATGTAAATATTTAGCCTAGGGTGTCACAGCACCCAACTAGAAGAGGAAACAAGTGATAGTAAAAAAGGGGGGCATTTGGGAGTCACGTGTGGCACAGACTGGAGCAGTCGGAGGGGTTGTGTGTCATCTTCAGGAGAGTTTGTGTCTGGGGTTAAATAAAGGCTTTCTATGATACTGAGAATGATCTCCAGTTTCTGTAGGTCTGCTCCTTTTTTGTGTTCTACAGGAATCCCCTCAATTACTGCGTACAACAAGAATGGGCTGAAGATTGACTTCACCTTTGAGAGGTCGAACACCAACCCTAGTGTCACTGTAATCACGATACAGGCCTCCAACAGCACAGAGCTGGACATGACAGATTTTGTTTTCCAAGCTGCAGTACCAAAGGTAGAGCCACGAAGGGCAACTATAGGGATAGGCTGAGGGCCTGCTGCAAATGCTTCCTGATCGGTGCTTCCGTGTGGACAGAAACTTGCAGCATAGTAAAAAGGCTACGAGCTGTTAATAGGTTCTCTTAGTGCTCTGTTAGGTTTTCTCTTTCTAATCTGAGAGCAAATGTTATAAATGCAGTAGAAAACTGGTTGTTATCAGATTGGGCTACTGCTGCTGGACAAAATCTTCTTTAAAATCACCATGTTCTAAGAAAGTTGCTAAATGCATTGTCTTCCCTTGCACTTAACTGCAGTGCAAAATATGGGAGACAGATATTGCCTACTTTGTAGTAGAGAAGAGTCTGATTGGAGCGTTCTTCAAGTTTGGAAAAATACATTCACTTGTGGGAGCTTCACGTCTAGGAATTACTAATGCTCTAACTTGAATTTGGACAGGTTTCTTACCTGTCATAGGAAGGAATTAGGGAAGGAATGGGCCTGCTGTAGTTACAGGTGTGCTGAGCAGTCTCTAATGTTCCTCTGTGTGTGAGACTTTAATCACTGCTGATCTTGATACACCACAGTAAGCCCTCACCCCCTAGAATCTGTGCTGCCTTCAATCTTACTTGTGTAGAAAGCAGGTGGGTCAGTGAATATTTAGCTCTTTACAGGTAGGGAATTGAAGAACTGATTATTTGACTTTATTGTGGTTGTACATATTTTGTCAGGGCCAGAAGCTGAACTCTTATTTTTCCTTGCCTTCTCTCAGTGCAAAAAAATCCCTTCATGTTCTTACTTAATTAAGCGTGAAATTGTTTTCTGTTTGCCCTTTCCTCAGACATTCCAGCTGCAGCTCCTGTCTCCCAGCAGCAGTGTCATCCCTGCATTTAACTCGGGGACCATCACACAGGTCATTAAAGTCCTGAATCCACAAAAGGTGAGTGATTCCGAGAACAGTTATTAAAGATCTTGTCTTGGAATCCTGCATTTAGTGGGAGTTGGTTAGGGATGCATCTCTGATGAGGAATTCAGAACTTGAAACATCTTTTCATAGGTTAACACTTAGTGCTCTAGATGTAAAGTGTCACTGCTTGACTGATGTGCAAAGTAGAAAAATGCTTACATCTCAGCCCAAGATTTCACTGAAATGTTTGTTTTCTGTGCAGCTTGTGTGGTTTCCATGCATCTCCCTATCTCTGTGTAATGTGCTCCCCTCTGCCTATCTTAAGGCACAAGACTAATTATTCTGTCTTGTATACATTTGATAGGAATGTCTCTGTGGTGCTGTAGAGCACCTTTCAAAGATCATCGTGAAAGTTATTTTCTGAACCTGTGAATTCTGGCACCGTATAGGAAAACTCCTAAACCCTCCACCTCAGGCAGAACCTACAAGATGAAATATATCTGATAGGGTGGTGCTTTCTTGTTGGAACACCAGAAGTCTGTGAACACTTCAGAATAGGGAAGTATTTTACTCACTGTTTCTAACACTTCCACCTCAGGCATTTGTGCATCTCCTTGCTGTCCTTCAGATTGCTACTGCCTGAACGGACAGCCTTGCTGTCTTTGAGGTAGTGTAGTTCCCTGGAATACTCTGAGGGAGGCAACCTTAGAACAACCTTGCTGTTTAGGAGGTAGCTGTTCATCTTGTCAGTGTTGTGATAAAGTCTGTTCACCTGGACACAGACTGGCATCGTGCTGGATTGAAATTCATGGCCTGTTTCCCAAACCAACACCAAATGTAACAGAAACCAGCACCAATTATATTGATTTATTAGTGATAAAGCATAGATTCTTTATCTGGAGGCTGGTTGGAGCAGTAACTATTCTCCTTTGTGCCCTCTGCTATCCTTTATGCGTGTTTCCCTTATGTGTGGGAAAAAGACCCAGAAATAGTCAACTTTTTGCTTTTTCTTTTATGGTTTTGGGGAAGCAAGTTGTTTTTTTGAGAGTGAGGAGAATAGGGGACCTGGCTGGAGCACACTGCAGTCTCGCTGTTATTAAGGGCCACTGAATATCTGGATGGCAGCCAAATGACAACATGTAAAACCACCTCTGAGCTATTCCATCATTTACTCACAGCAGGAGGAAGAGACTCTGTTTCTAATCTTTCACAGGCCGTTTCCTTCAGTGCTACTGAGC
Source organism: Dromococcyx pavoninus (assembly GCA_033558185.1). NCBI lineage: Eukaryota > Metazoa > Chordata > Aves > Cuculiformes > Neomorphidae > Dromococcyx > Dromococcyx pavoninus. Next base: position 126,318 of record JAUMJL010001171.1, on the reverse strand, counting down.
TATGCAACACTTGAAACTTCAATACTGCTGCTTTGAACAGTTAATATGGGGAATGACACCTCTCCATGCGAGTTTAAGTACAGAGCAGCAGAGTCCAGATGTGCTTCCTGCTTGCACTCATTGTTAACTGGGATTTTTAAGGCAGTTATTTTTGTATTTAGGACTTCAGTGTCTGTGAGAGTAGGGCCAGAGATATGGGTAGAAGCTGTGGTATAGCTTTTCTGAGGGCTTGTACATGATCTGAGAACTACAGTGATCAAACTGTGTCCTACCAGAGCAGGCATTTATCTACTGTATCATAGCTTACCCTTGTGGTGAGGAAAGGTCCATGTTTTGTATTCATGGGGTAAGGGAGGAGAGCTGGACATATAGGGGGGGATTTGTTGATGAAGACCTGAATTTGTTTTGTGTTTGTGTTTTTTCTCCCCTTTTCTCTTGTAGCAACAACTACGTATGCGGATCAAGTTGACGTATAATCACAAGGGCTCAGCAATGCAGGATCTAGCAGAAGTCAACAACTTCCCCCCTCAGTCTTGGCAGTGAGGCTCTGGCACCATTCTTATTCTCACCCCACTCAATCAAAAGAACTCTGGGAAGAAGGTTGTGATCCTTGGCAATCCCCCAAACTGCACCATGGGCATGGGGAACAGATGAGACCTGCTGATGAGGAGGAATTTTCCTGAAGTGATTGCTGACTTTTGAAGCATATCTGTTAAGACTAATCTCCTCTCCTCCGCTGATGAGGCTGGCGGCTTGTGGAGGCTACTGTGCACTCCCTCACACATGCATTCACAGCCAGAAGCAACATTCCCTTCTCCCCTCCCCTCCCTCTCTGCCCCCCTGCAAAGAAACACAGCCTGGTTGGAAGAGAAGTCTGGAATTTCTAGCAGGGAAACTTTCTTCTCTCTGCAGCAAGTGAACAGCTGCCCCTTCTTTCTGCTGTCTCTTTCCCCTGGGATGGGCAAGGTGTGTTGTCATTCATTACTAGCTGGATTCCTTCAGGCACTTTCATATGGGGCTCAGACTGGGGACTTGGGGAATGTCAGGCTGCCCTGCCTTGTTCTTCTTGTGCCCCCTGTGTCTGAAGGGGCTGGAGGCTTCTGATGGCCTATTCAGTGCATTATCGTATACACCCACCTCTTAGTTATGTGGTACGTACCAAGAGCAAGTTAGGCCTTGGGAGTTCATCGACGAACCTGGGACAGTGCAGGAGAAGAGGTGCTGGTGAGAGCTGATGAAGTTGCTTTGGTACTGTGCTTGGAAATGAAGACCTTACACTTGAATTTTCTTTCTTTCCATCGATAGCTACAGCCATGCAGATTCACAGACAGTCTTCTGTACCTTCCCCAGAAAGTGCGGTGATGTGAGAGATGTAGAGATCCAAGGAGCAGCTGGTTTTCTACCACAGACGGTTTCAAAGCCTTTTAACCCACTAGTTGTGGTTTATGGGTAGAAAAGATACTTTCAATTTTGTAGACCAGTCTTTGAGAGCTCTGTTCCTGCTGGGAGACTCATCAGAGACTATGCTGCAAAGTTGCTCTTCCCAGTTATTCCAGACCTTCTCCCCAGTTTAATTTCCAGAGCCTGTTGTAGACCCCCTGGATTCCATTTGAGTTACTTCTGACTGGGATATTTGTGTTGTATCTGTAATATTGGCACTGAAATAAAGACCATGCGGTTTAAAGAGACCTTTTCCCATTTTGTTACTTAATTGATCTTTGTAGTTTGCTCCTTGCTCCCCTTTCAGAGAAATGTGCTAGTTCAGGTTCAGAATGAAAGTTACTAAACAGTTTACTGAATGGAAGCCGGTCATTTGGGTATTTGGATCCCAAGATGTGAGGTCCAGTGCTCTTCTAAGCTTACAGAAAGCTGTGTTCAGTTATGCTTCCTAGTGTGAACTGTGGTCGAGGTAGCAGAGTTCCGTGAATTCCCATGAAGGCGATGTGTCGGACAAAGCACAGTGTGGCAAAATAAATGTTCAGGGAGGAAGAGGGAAAATATATCTTGGATCTTCATCCACGAGTGTGCTGGTGAGCTGAGGGTACTCCCAGCCTCCAGCTCAGAGCTTTCTCAAAAGAAACAGATGGCACATCTGCTTTATTCCTGTTAGAGGGCTTTCCAGATCGTGATCATTCAGTGCTGTGATGGCAAGCTTGGACACAGCTTTTTGCATCTGCAAAAGTGCTAATGCGAGGCTCCACTCCCTGCCAAAAACACTGCAAGAGTGGTGCATGGTGTACTTAGGGAAAATTGAAGATGTGTTCTGCCCTTGAATGGGCAGGAGGAGGCCACTGAAGGTGATTCAGTCTGCTTTGATTTTAACTGTGTTAAGTACTATAACATAGGACTGACTGAAGTGCTGGTCTGTGTAGTGGAATAAGATCAACGTTTCTTAGGGGCTTTTTTGCTGCCTTATTGATTAAACTGGTTTGGGCCTTCTACTGGAATTGGCATCAGCATGGGGTTATAAAACCTAGAGGAATGGTGTATTATTTCCTTAATAGTTGTGTTGTGGCAGAGTCATGCTTTGGCTGTCAGTGGTGAGAAAAGTGCTGTGCTTCAGCTGGAAGCATCATGAAGCAGGCAGTCTTGTGGAAAACTGGTGAATCAAAGTCCATTTGTGCTGAGCATTTACCTTTGTTGCTTTCACTGCTGCTGTGACTGTTCACCACCACACCAGCTCAGACTCCTTAGTGCTGAGCATGTTAAATCTAGACTCCACTGAGCTCCGAGAGGGACCTGTGTATGAAGCTAGTGGAAAGTCTTTGCTTTAGATCCTGAAGGCCGCTAAGATCTCCCATTCTCCTCATGGAATTGTACACGGTCTCTTGTACTGAGGGCTGGCACACCTCATCTCCCTTTGTTTTTTCTGAGAAAGGGCACTGGTGCAGGAGACTCGCAGGGGGAGGAAGAAGTAAATGGTCTCTCACCTGGCTGGTTTGTTGCAGTGCAGCTGGGAACAGCTTCTCTTGATGCACTTGTTTTATGTCCCCTAGAGCAGATGGGTTCTGTTATTGATCACTGTCTGGTAAGCTTGTAGGGTAAATTCCTACGATGTTCTTGGCTCCTTGAGCCACCCTTGCACAGAGCATTTGTGTTTTGTGAAGCAGGAGCTTTGCCATAATTTGAGTTGAGCTGAAGGTGGTGGTGCATGTACCTGAAACACATTTTTCTGGAAGCCATCCCTTGGCTGTGAAGTACTCCTTTGTAGCAGCCAAACATTCCTGTTGTCCTTAGAGCTCTCTCCCTTCCTCTTGCTAAGGGTTGGGATGCTAACGTGCCAGAAGGAAGGCCAGGTTTCACACATTCCTATTGCTTGCTTCTTGACCCCAAGTACATCTCTTGATCTCTGTTCTGCTGCTTTGTTTTTTCACTGGAGAGCACTCGTGTGTCCACACTCTGGTAGGGTGAGTCTGTTTTCCACCAGTTGAGTGCAACAGTTCTTACGAGTCTGGTCAACGTTTTCCTTGCTGCAGTGTAAGGGGAGTATAAAGGGAGCAAAATACAGACTTCATGGCTAATCTCACCAACATCTGCATTGGAGGCTTTGGAGCTGAGAGACACTGAATGTCTGTTTTTTCAAGTGAATGTATTTTGAGTCAAAAAAAATGACAAAGAACCGTGGCCATAATGGGCCTGAAGGGGGAGAAGACATGGGAAGGTCCTGAGAATTGACTTTGTCCAGGTTTTGGTGGGACAAAACATGGCCTTCAACAATCTTTTGAAGCAATAGCAGTGAGGGGGCTGCCGCCTATACAGTACCTTGGATATGGAACTCAGAAGATGCTGAAACAGCTGGGAAAGGTATCAGTGCCTTCCCAAGGCTGGTACGAGCTGCAAGATGGAGCAGCAAAGACAGCTTTTTTTTTTTTTTTCAGATCTGCTGGTGCGCTTTCTATGTGTTCATTTTCTACTTGGGGGCTGTGAGGGAAGGAGATACTGGACTGCTTCCCTCTGAACTTTCACTCTATTCCTGTATATTCCTTTTTCTTTCCTGATGTTGTAATTTACATTTTCATAGAGTCCCATCCCACCACTTCAACAGTTAAAAAAAAAAATACCAAACCCACAACAAAACCCTGACAAACCCAACCAAATTCAAAGTAAACCCATGCCACCTGAGCAGGGAGCCCAGTGGCTTTCCAACTTCTGCAGACCTATTTTTGAGATGTGAAAAATTTAAAGAAATGCTGAGTCAGGTGAGTGAGGAGCATAACGGATGTAAACATTTACATGGGATGCATTAGACTTCTGCTGTGTGTATTGTCTTTTGGTTGAAACAAATTCTGAAGTGACTAATAAAATGAGTCAATATTCAATGATTTAAACCTGTGCCTTGTTGCTTTTTGCAAGAACAGTGGGATAGGACTTAGTGATTCTTAATATGTGGCCAGGACAAGGTCAGATGATGTGAAATAATAAGGTCAGATGATGTGAAATAATAAGGTCAGATGATGTGAAATAATAAGGTCAGAATGTGAAAAACCTTCTAGGAAATTCTGGATAGCTAAACAAGTAGACAGTTGCAAAACACTGAACCAGTTCATGTGAAACATCTCCGTGAAAGAGCTTGTCAGTCACGAGCATCACTACCTGTCCAGCAGCTAGAAAGGTGTGATGAGATCTGAACACCAGGGTTTTTTTGCCTGGTGTTTGCAGCCTGCCCTCAGGGTTGGCTGCAATTCCCTAGGTGATTGAAAAGCTGCCTTTCACACTCCTTGTGCCTCTGGGAGAAGGGTTGTTGTAATCTCATGGGCTTTTAAAGCAATACATGTCTGCCGTAAGGTTCTTCCTCACGTTTTCTGCTCACAGTAGCATTTTAATTAGATAACTTTTCATGTGTTTTCTAACACATCATTGCACTTCTGCCTGTAAAGTGCAATCTACTCAGTATTGCCATGTGTCCTTCCTTTATGGAAATTCTCTTGAGGCAAAGTAGTTACAGAAGTAACAAAACTGTAGCTAGAAATGCATCGTAACTATGCCTGTCTGTAGGGGAAACTCAATGAAAATTTGATTTAATATCCTCTCAGTGTGTGTGTTTGGAACCAGTTGGCCTTCCCTGTTACTGCTTTGGTTTGATGACATGAATTGAAACAGTGCCAGCACTTTTAACCTTGGTGGTAGGATGGGCTGTGTCAGTGCCTTGTTTTTAAATAGGAGAGTCCGACAGACACCGGAGAACTCGGAGATCGCATCAGAAGCTGCCAGTTTGTGTGGCAGCGAGTGGCCAGTCATCCTAGACACTGCTTCTGCAGCAGGACATTCTTCTGGGGAGCTTTTCCATGGTGTTCCTCCTGTGCGTGGGGCCTGAGCCTGGCGAGTGTTGTGTGGGCAATGCTGTGTATGTCCTGTGTGCCCAGGAGCAGATCTGTGATGCTGTGTTGAAATAGACCAGGAAGAAGGCAGGAAATGTATAAAGTAAATGTAATGGATTTGAAAGTGTCTGGCACAGTACTGATACCAACAGTGACAATTTGGAAAATATGCCTGGGCTTTGGAATAAGACCAGGAGTTGGTGCAGCAAGAAAGCAATGTGGTGATTAGGTGGGTGTTGGTCTCTTCTCCCAAGTAACAAATGAGAGGACAAGAGAAAAAGGTCTCGAGTTGCACCAGGGGAGGTTTAGATTGGATACTAGGAAAGAGTGGTGAAGTACTGGCAGAGGCTGCCCAGGAAAGTGGTGGAGTCGCCATCCCTCGAGATGTTCCAAAGGCATGTAGATGTGGCACTTTGGGACATGTTTTAGTAGGCACGGTGGAGCTGGGTTGGCAGTTAGACTGGATGCTTTTAAGACATCTTTTCCAACATTAGTGATTCTATGAATCTGTGACCAGCTGAAGTGTGTAACAGTTTGGAAGCACCGGTGATCAGGGGGAAGGTAGGAGGCTTTTGCTGTTTTAATGTGCTCAGTCCTGTTCAGGCAGGAAAAGCATCTGTAAAACATTCATCCAGCTCTGGCAGACAGCACAGTGGTGATGGTGGTGACGAGATGACCATCGTTCAGCCAGCCTGAGCTAACATGCAGAACCTGCACAGTGCTGGGATGAAGGTGGTGTTCCCATCCCCTGTGTGTGACTTCATGATTGGGAGGCTTAACTGGGGTGGATGCTCCAGAGCCAGGGAAAGGAATGTGGGTGACAGCTTTAACAAGCAGGTGAGCTGCTGCATCTTCCTGCTGGTTCACACCTTGCCCTTCTCAGGCAGCAGCTGTATTATAGAATGACAGAATTGCTTGGTTGGTAAAGATCACTGAGTCCACCTGTACCTGTTCACTACCAAACCATATCCCTGCGCACCTCATCTACCCCTTTTTAAGTACCTCCAGGGATGGTGACTCAACCACCTCCCTGGGCCACCTGTGACTGAGAACCATTTTATGGAATGGTTTGGGTTGGAAGGGACCTTAAAAGATCATTCATTTCCAACCTCCCTGCCACGGGCAGGGACACCTCCCACTGGACCAGGGTGTGCTCAAGGCCTTGAACACCTCCAGGGAGGGAGCATCTGCAGCTTCCCTGAACAACCTGTGCCAGTGCCTCACCATCCTCATCGTGAAGAATTTCTTCCTTGTATCCAATCTAAATCTCCCTCCTTCCACTTTTAAAGCCATTCCCCCTCGTCTTATCACTATCACATTAGTAAAGATTCCTTCCTCAGCTGTCCTGTAGCCCCTTCCCGTACTGGAAGGCCTCTAGAAGGTCTCCCAAGAGCCTTCTCTGCTCCAGGCTGAACAACCCCAACTCTATAATAACCACAGAATGGTTTGGGTTGGAAGGGACCTCAAAGCCCATTCAATTCTACTCCAGGGACACCTCCCACCGGATCAGGGTGCTCAAAGCCCCGTCCACCTCGGCCTCCAACCCGTTCCCTGAGCCCTCCGGCGGCTCCCCCGGAGCCCCTCTGGGTGCTCCGAGGTGCCCCCTGCCCGTTCCGCCCCGTGACGCGCGCTGACGCCGCAGCCCTGCCCGGGGTCCCCGCCGTTCCCCCGCCCCGCTCCCCGCCCCAGCCCTCGCTGTTCCGGGGCGGGGCCGCCGCCGCCGCTGCCCGGTGTGTCCGTCCCGCCGGCCATGGGGGAGGCTGGGCCGGGGGCCGCGCCCCGGGAGCCGCCGGAGCCCGAGGAAGAGGAGGTGGCGGGCGGCGCGCGGGGAGGCCGGGCCGGGCCCCGCGGGGCCATCCGCGTGCTCAGGGTGAGCGGGGCCGAGGGAAGCGGGCGCGACGGGGCCGCCGCGACCTTGGCGCGGGACGGGGTCTGCGCGGGGACCGCGGGGCTCCCGGCGGCCCGGAGCGAGCGGGGACGGGGGGGGGCTGCGCCGCGGGCCCGGCCGTACCCTCCCTGCTCCCGGCATCACCCCCGGGCACGGCCCGTGCCCCCCCCCTCCCCGAGCATCCCACCCCAGCCCCGGCCGTACTGCCCTGCGCATCCCCCCCGGTCCCGGCCATACATCCATCCTTCTCCCCCAGGCTTGGCCTTCCTTCCTCAGGCCTGGCCCTACCCCTCCTGAGCATTCCACCCCAGGCCTCATCTCCCTTCCCCGGGCTCAGCTGCACCCCCTGGGTATCCCCCCTTATCCGGCCGTATCCCCCTTCAGGCATTCTCTCCCCTCCAGGCATCTCCCCTGGGCCTGTCCATATCCCCCCAGACATCCTTCCCAGTCCTGGCTGTACCCTCCCAAGCCATATTCTTCAGGTGTCTCCCCTCCCTGGGCTCAGCTGTACCCCTTGGGCCTGACTGTACACCCCACGTATCGCCCCCAGGCCTGGCTGCCCTCCCCTTGCCCGGCCGTACTCCCCCCCCCCAAGGCTTCCCCCCCCAGTCCCAGCCATACCCCTCTGCTATACTCCATCTTCCCTCTTCCATCCAGTCCTGGCCCTACTCCTCAGATATCCCTGCCTAGGCTGTCTGTATCCCACCAGGCATCTCCCTCAGCCCCGGCCGTACCCTGCCCTGGTTGTACCCCTGAGACATCCCTCCCTGGCTCAGCTCATACCCCCTTGGGTCTGGTCATACCCCTCTAGGCAGCCCCCACGGTCTTAGCTGAAACCCCCTTGGGCCTCGCTGTATCGCTCAAGCTCCCCACCCTGGGCCTGGCCATACCCCTGCCAGTCCTGCAGCCTGTGCAGAGGGGGCTGCAGGACCCAGTGGGCCCATTCAGCGCCCGCGATGGCTGCTGACAGTCTGGTCTGGGCTGCCTTGCAGAGAAACGTGAAGCGGAACGGGAGCAGGAGCTGTCTGAACAGGAGTCGGTTTGGTTCCCGTGAGAGGGACTGGTTGAAGGAGGACGTGGGACGAGGCTGTGTGTATGTTTATGGAAAAGACTCTGCTGCTTCTTCAGACTTGCGCCTGGTCCTCTGTACCGTGGACACCCCAGCATCTGAGATCTGTGATGGAGAAGGGAGGAAAAACCTCTTTTTGCAACTTCATGGAGACCTGGTCAGGTGAGGGCTGTTCTCTGCACGCCTGCCTGTGTTAGCAGGGCAGGTAGAGAGCAGACAGAGGTGGTGGTAGCAGTTAAGTACAGCCTTAAGTAATGCAATTCATAAAATGAAGCAGTGGTTCACCTTTTACACCTCTCTCTGTTAAGCCGTGGGTGTTTTAGCTGGGAGGGTTTGGCGGGTGCTCCAACCAGAATTACACCCTTGTTTTGTAGGCAGAGGCTGCTGTTCATATACTGCTTTGTTATGAGTTAAGGGCATTCTAATGTCCAGAAAACTCAAGCTCTTTAAGAGACTGCAAACAGTTATTCTGAGTCAGTGAAATAAGTAAGGCAATTTCACAGTTATGTCATGTAATATTTATGCATTAGTAATTTTTTTGCTAAGAGGAGTTGCTAGGTAAATAATTAAAGGTAGACAGAAAGATACTGTGGTAAGGGTTATATAAAGAAGGCTTTAACATCAGGTTATATGTTTTATATGTGCTGTCAATTTAGGCTGAAAATAGACGGCTCAGGGTGTAATAATGTGCATGAACTTTATGCTGTGGGTGTATTTCAGACTCCTCTAGGTTTACAGACTGCCATTATGTCTTTTAAGATTTAGACTTTGCATTGATTCTTCTGGACTTACGATTCAGTTATAAAATTGCCACTCCTGTTTTGAGGGGTTAAGAATTGCTGTGGTGTCCTGACATGAAGGCTGAACAGTGGAGACACCACACTGAACAGGACCAGTACCTGCCTTTTGAGTGAAACACAAGTCATGAGTTGCACATGTGCAGATATTAAAAGCATGGAATGTATTTAATCAGGTAGAGGGAGGATTGCAAGTGGCAAGAGATGCAGAGAAAAGGAGGTGGTTAAAGCCAACTGTTGAAAGTTGTTCTTTAGACCTGTTTGTCTTTAGCCTGGTTTGTCAGAAGCAGGGATAGGTGAGTTAGAAATACTGTTTGAGGATAGATGGGTACTTGAATGTAGCTGTCAAGGCAGCTGAAAATCTCCTTGAAGAATTTATAGTAAATTGGTTTGTTCTGGACCCTGACAGTGAGCAGATTTCCGAGCATTTAGGAAGAAGAGCAGACCTTTTACTGCAGATCATGCAAAAGGCAAGGTGAAGCTTGTAGATGTGTTCAGAGAGGAACGTTTTGACCTTTTTTAGCTTTTGAAATGGCTTTTGTGTTTGAATTCTGTTCAATATCCGTGTGTCTTCTCATGCTAGGAAGCTGTGCCTGTCTTTGATTTATGGCAGGCTTTGCACTGGATTAGCAAATTGGTCCTGCTGCCAGCGTTTTGGAAGCAAATACCCAGCTGTAAATGCCTGCTTCCCACTCTTGTTGTCTTTTGGTGTGTCTAGCACTTTGTTCAGCTTTGTCTTAAATTTCGCAAAGGGATCTTGATTACGATGTGTCTGTTCCTTGCAACTCTTAGATAGTATTCGCTACAGAAGAGATCCCTGGATTCCTTCCTACTGGAGGTGTTCATGGTGGGGAAAAGGGAGTTACCAGTATTGCTTCAGCAGCGTCTCTGTTAGTAAGAGGAAGCAGGCCTGAGTGGAACCTGCTTGCTCGTCCACAGGAAGATGACAGATTATCCCCATGCACTGTTGAGATAATTCCTTCCCTGAACAAAGTTTCCTGATTACTTTAATAACGTGTTTGTGAATACAAATTACTCTGTTAAGCATCCAATTGCGTTTTACCGTAGATATGTTTGTCTCCCAAACAACTTCTAAATTCTTCCACCCTTCTAATAGCAGTGGGTGACTTTCTGTCAGAAGCTGAGTGTGGCAAAGATTGATTTGGCATCTCACTCGGAATACTGAAAGCTGGACAGTAAATAGAGGAATAACAGAAACCTTTTTTTGTGTTCCCTTCAAACATTCAGTGCTATGACCATTCTGCTTCTCCCTTTCTTCTCCACAGTGCACCTCAAGGATCTTTAGAGTTCTGGATAGCATCTTTCCTTACGTTAGCATCCTTTCACATTCAGGAATTGTACCTTCTTGCAGAGGGGAGGATTAAACAAAAATATCATGGATACCTTCTTTGGCCTGGACACCCCTCATAACAAAAATTCTAATTACAAAAATGTGAAAACTTGACTTTTGCTTATGCAGAAGAGTTGCCATTGCAGCAGGAGTTTTGGAACCATTGCTAATTTTTGTGGGCTTCTTTGTCTCCTTACGCATTGCACCATTGCTTAACGGAGCAGCTTCTCTGACTGGTAGAAGTGTCCAGTACCTGATACGTGATACTAATGTGGACATAATGGGCTGTTTGTGTCGAACAGCAGCTGCTGTGACAGCCAGGGTGTTCTCTGTGTTTGCTGGCCTCAGTCCATTCTGCAAGCAAATTGTCACGTTTGAGTGCTGTGGGGTTTTTCCTAGGGAATCTAGATGGAGGCTACTTGAAGTGTTCTTTATGTGAGTGACACTCAAACATTTATGGTTCCTGAGCCATGGGTCACGTGCTGGGAAAGCCGTTTTCTGGCAAGTGTAAGGCTTTAATAGCAGAAGAATTAGAATCCAGGGGTAATCAAGGGGAATTTGGGCAAGGTGTTTGGAGATTCAGTCAAATCTCTCATGTTCTTCTTGGATTCTGTGCTGAAGAGTATAGAAAACATCAGAGTTTACTGTATTGGAAGTCAGCATTGTTTGGTGCAATCTATTATTTATTCCAGTTCCCAGCAGCTTGCCTGTTATGGGATACAGATACACAGGTTTGTCATTTCCAAGATTGCCTCAGAAGGCTCTTCTGAGGGTTTGGTGTCATATTCACTGCTATCCATTTCTGTCACAAAAAAAGTGAAGTGGCAGCATAAACCTCAGTTATGTATTTGTAGAAGTGCTTGGCTTTGAGCTTCTCAACAGAAGGTCTTAAAAAAGGCTGAGAGCCTTCATTTGAACAAAAGAAATCTCTGCATAGAGAAGCATCGATGACATTACACTCTGTTGAACCAATCTCTTGCCTGGTGTCCACCTTGCAAAGCAAGGAAAGAAAAAGCATTTCATAACTCAACTTTTCATGCTGATTGTACAAAGAGCTCTTTTTTAGCTGGACTAAGATCTTTTCCAGGTGTTTTAAGATGAGCAGTGTCAGAGTGATTGATGGTGGTGCTGGTGGTCAGCATTGTTTAAATTGCACTTCTTGACTGCCATTTTCCTTTTTGGGGTTTTTTTTTTGTTTTGGAAACTGTTTTGGAAAGCATGGGATCTGGTCCTTGCTTATAGGCTCTCCAAATCATTTCAGAAGACCTCTCATCTCATTGACAGTATGGAGGGAATTATCAAGGGTGAAGTCATCCCCATTACAGAAGCAAGTTACACTTGTGATACTGAGTCAGATTTGGATTCTCATTCTTAAGACACGTGAAATGGTACCAGGTAGTTTCCCTGTGGTTTTGAGATTAAAATTGGACACAAATAGTGAAACAACTAAACCTGGGCAGGCAGAGAGGAGCCTCGTGAAGTTCAATGAAGTGAAAAGCCAAGTTCTGCACCTGAAGAGGAACAACCCTAGGCATTAGTGCACCCTGGGGGCTGACTGGCTGGAAAGCAGCTTTGTGGAGAAGGGCCTGGGCATCCTGGTGAGCAACAAGCTGACCGTGAACCACAAATGTGCCCGGTGGTAAAGGCAGCCAGCAGCAACCTGGGCTGCATGAAGAGGAGTTGTGCCAACAGGTGATCCTTCCCCTCTTCTGGCACCAGGAAGGCCACACCTGGAGTGCTGTGTCCAGTTCTGGGAGTATAAGAGACAAAGATTCACTGGAACGAGTCCAGCAAAGAACCACTAAGATAACTGAGGGACTGGAGCATCTTTTATCTGAGAGATCTGGGACTGCTCAGCCTGGAGAAAGCTCAGGGGACTCTTACCTGTGTGTGTAAATATCTGATGGAAAAAAATTAAGATGATGGAGCCAAGCTTCTTTCATGGTGCCTGGGGACAGGACCAGAGGCAATAGGCACAAACTGAAATACAGGAGGCTCCCTCTGAACATCAATAAATACATTTTCACTGCAAGCATGGCAGAGCACTGCACAGGTTGCCCAGGGAGGTTGTGAAGTCTCCATCCTTCAAGACATTGAAAACTCAACTGGATGAGCTCCAACTGGCTGGAGGTGGCCCTGCTTGAGCTGGGGGGTTGGACTAGCTGATCACTCCAGAGGCTTGTTCCAACCACACTGAGTTGGTGGTAAAAAAGATTTTTTTTAAAAAAAAGAAAGTTCCAAAATCTGATTTCCATTTTAGCAGCGCTAATGGATGGACTGACTTGGGGAAAAACATATATTTAAATTGTAAATACTTGTATTACTGGTTTGTGTGATTTAATGCCATACTTGTCATGGAGATTAAACTCACTTTCTAGTCAGGGGATAGAAATATCTTTACAGAACTGTTGGCAAGTTGAACAGCAGAAATTGTCTGAGCTCAGTACTTTGGCATTATGTACCTTACACTCCTCTGGATTCCGATCATTTGTTCAATTTGTTTTGAAAAGCTTAGGTGAATTTGGATTTCACAATCTTTTTGCTTCAGAAAAGGCATTACCCAGTATTTGGAACATGGGAGAAGCTGTGTCTGTCTCACATTTGTGTCATAGCACCTGATTTGGATACCAGAAGAGAAGAGTTGGGCCTGAGGAGGGTGGGAAGGGGTTATGCTTTCTGCTGAAATTTATCTGAATTTGCATTGAGCTATGCTGACTAGCTCTCTATTTCCTTTTCTTTACTGGTTTAAAGAAGGGGCAGAAAGAAAAAGGCAATTTTTCCGAATGTGTTTTCTATTTATAAGAAGAACCACCACAACAAACCACGGCACGGCAGCAGCAGCAATGGCACACATTGCTGACACCCACCTGGTTGCATCTGGAACTTGAGTGGTGCATGAGTTTCAGAGTATGCTTACAGTACTGTCTCTGGCATTGCTTTTGGTCACATTGGAAGCTTCATGAAGTTAGGATAGCACCTAAAAATCAACCACAAATTATGACCAGTGGCATTGGTGTGAATAAACAGTGGTTAAGGCAACTGATATTTCATGAATTAAAATCTAAATCCTACCAGTCCATGAAAGGAAGGAATAAGAATATATTTTCAAGCAAACCAGCTGTATCAGGGAGTCATTCTTTGGGTGAATTTGAAGATACTGATCAAGATTTTCCTCCTTTTTCTGTTAAATAAAGTCTATTTATGAGTTGAAATTTGCCAATAGCTTTATGACTGGTTTTAGGGCTGACTAGAGTCTGCTGGGGCTGACATCAGTTTATTAATCAGTAGAATCTCCAAGAGACAATTTCTGAAATGAGAGGAAGGGGGTTGTTTCATATACATCCTCTGGGTAGCAAGCTGATGTATTTCCATGTAAAACAAAAAAAAGAGAGAGCAAAGTTGCTCTAATCAGGCTTAGCAAGCACTGAGCAGAAGGAACTGTTTTTCTGGATCAGCTGTATTTCAACTACGTGGTCTTTTCAGGCTAGAAACCTTGTTGGTTTGGATGGTAACTTTGAGAGTAATCCTGATCCAGAGGTGCTCTGTGTGAAGAGAAGGAGTTGCAATATCTGTGCTTGAAATACATGAGGTCATTCTAGTTCTTGAGGTGTGTCCTGTTGACTGCAAAAGAAGCCTGGATGACTGGATACTTGAAAATAGCGCGTGCTTTATGAAATCAGTCCTGCCTTGATTATTTTAAAGCTGTCACTGACACTGGAATACTGTAGTATAATCACTGAAAGAATCAGAAATATGTTTGTTCCTCAGTTGAGAAGAAGCTAAAAGACTTGGTATCTACAGTAATATTTCATGTTAAGACATGCAGTGCATGATGTATGCAAGTCCACAAAGTTTAGTAGAAAACAGGTCTTGCCAAACAAACTTGATCTTGATGCTTTGAAATTTCAAGCTCGGGCATTAGTCACGTGTTACAGTGTGTGATGCTGGATGGGGCTGTGAGCAACCTGATTGAGTTGAAGATGTCCCTGTTGACTGCAGGGAGGCTGGACTGGATGACCTTTAAAGTTCCTTTCCAAGCCAAACCACCCTGTGATTCTGTGTTCTGATGTCATTGGTGGAAAAGCAGTGCACAAACCAATAAAACTCATTGGTTGGTACCTCACAAATTGGAAGCTTATTCAGTGTGCACATTTTTTGGATGAGGGGTTAGTGTTTGTCTGCATGAAGAAAGGTAAACTTGCACTATTTGGTTCCTCTGTTAATAATCTGTGGCTAAAAGAAAGGTAACAAACTCTGGAAGGCATGGATGGGAGGGGTGATGAGTACTGATCAGTCAGTGCAACAGGTTGTTCTGGGTGATTTAGCATGCAGTTTTCTCTGAAAAACTGCTTTTCAATATCGCTGGATGTATTTATGTAAAAGCCAAGTGTACTAAATACTAAAGAGGTGAGGAGGGAGATTGCAAAAACTGCAATTCAGGAGGACTCATGGATTGAAGGGATATGAATGTGCCAAATAGTCTAGAGCAGGTTTGATCCAGGAGTATAAATGTCATTGAGCAGAAACAAGAAAAGACAGTTTTGTGTTGTCAGTGCAAGGATGCAGCGAACAGTCGTGGTGCTGGCACTGGCAGAACATTGCCAAGCTAAAAACCAACCAGGGGTAAAAGTTATTTTCAGTCAAAGTTAGACCCACCCTATCGCAAGAAAATTTTAAAGGCACCTGGAGCCTCAGCTTCAGGAGGATGTTGGAAATGGTTAATCTCATGATTTATAAGCACCTGTTTAAAGAACAAGTGATAAGTTGAGGCCCAGAAATCATAATCTGAAGGTAGGCACGTTTGGGTTGAAAATGAGGATTTTTAATGGTGGATAATGAATGGACAACTGGAAGAAGTCATTTTAACTCCTACCTTACATTTTCGGTTTTTAATCTTTTACTCTAAGATTTTTTGCCCTAAAGTGAAAGTTTTATTGAGTGAGAAGCTCTTATTTTTCTTGCAGAGAATAACAATTCAGCATCTCTAGAAGAAGTGAGATGAGAGAGTCAAAAAACATCTTTTCTGTTGTGAATGCAGTAAACCTGATGTATCAGGAGAATTTTCTCTTATTGCCATTTATTCAAGTTATTCAAGTCATGTTCTAAAAATGTCTTTTCATTAGATGTACCATTTGAGTTTATTTGCCAAAACATGAGAATCTTGCACTGAGCTGGAGAGAATGGGAAGTTTCTTCTTTTCTTTCTTTTTAGAAGTCATTCTTCAAGAGGGTTCTCACGTGTTTCACTCCCAGCTACGTTTGGAAGAGAAACTTAAGTAGAGTTCTTTTATATCTTTCAGCCATTATACATGGGGCTTTTTTAGCTGTTTGGCATCTGCTTTCTGTGCAGTATTTCTGGTTTTGTTTCTTGTCATTGTTTCCTCCTGGTGCTCCTTAAAATCATGGAATGGAAATGGTCACTGTGGATTGTATGGCTTATGCCTATTGCTTTTCCTCTCTGTTTTCCTTCTGCAATGTAATTCTTGAAATTACAGTTCTTAAGTGCTTCTTTACAAACAGGAAGCACAGACCCCAAGGACATGTGTTTGCCAGACCTTTTTAGAGGAGCAGAACCACCAGAATGTCAGTATTCCATTCACTTTGGCTGCAGTGAGACTTGTTTAATCTTTTTTTTTGCATTCTCAAACAACTTTCTTGTATGTTTTTACAGGAGGCTGGAGCCCACAGAAAAACCCCTTCAGATTGTGTATGACTACTTGGCTGGGTTGGGTTTTGATGATCCTGTCAGAATGCAGGAGGAGGCAGCAAACTCTGATCTCAGCTGTATGATTCGCTTTTACAGTGGTAAGAAATTGTGTGTGTGCACACGGTTACTGTTCCTGTAGCTCTGGCTATGAGGTAGAACTCAGCTGAAGTCCACGTCCTTGACCTGTTGGGTTTTTAGATGGCTATATCAAACACCCAAAGTACCAATAAGCATTTCTTAAAATAATGAGTTTTCAAGATTAATAGGAGAAAACCCACAGGTTTGTAGTTCTCTTGATCTCGTCTGTGGCTTCATGAAAGACAGCTCCATAGGAAGACACAAGATCGTTCTGTTGTGTTTAGTTTCCAGTGCTATGACAAATGCTTTAGAGCTCCTAATGGGATTGGAAATGTACTGCAGTTCAGTGTAGATATGCCCGAAGGTAGTGTTTCCAAAACATGTATGGATACAGGCAAGGAAGGTCCTGGTGAGATACATTCACAGCCTGTGAACAGAGAGCAGAAGTCCCAACTGGTTAATAATAAAGTGGGTGCCACTAGAAACCCAATGCATTTTCTTGCAGAAGAGAGACATCTGAGTGGCCTCATTGAATCAGTTTGGGTAGGATACCATGTGCTTAAGGAGCAACTTGTTGCAGGCCCATTGGTGTGTGGTCCTTGCCATCAGAAAAGGTACTCACCAAAGTGAAGAGTAAATATAAAAGAAATAAGGAGGAGGAAAGCTGATATTGAAATTATTTCTCTACTTTCAAATTCTTCACCTGTGTATTTTTTGCATTTCAGAATAAAAAATCAAAGTGCTTTTAATGGGAAATTGACTTTCCATAGTGGAGCTGGGCAGCCTAAGGTGCCAGCCATCACTTGTTTATTCAGCGTTAAAAATGTAATCATAAGAAATCAGCTTCTCCACCCCTTTCCCTGAGACAAACCCCTCTGTCTGGGAGCTGTGTGCAGAACGGGCAAAACAGTGTATAAGTGTAATGGAGATGCCCTGGATTTACAGGGCAAGGAGTAGGATCTGGAGTCAGAATTCATCTCAGCTGCAAGGAGGGGAGGCATCAAACACAGGGCTGTAGAGAACTTCTGAGGAAAAACTAAGCAATTTGGTTTTGTCTTTGCAGTAACAGATTTTGCATGTTACAGCTGTGTTGCTGTTTGTCCTCACAGCTGAGGAGGAAGAGCAAGTGGAAAGTAAATGCTAATGTCCCCTTTTTCTTCAGAAAAACCATGCCAAGTGGAACAGTTGGATCGCATCCTGCTCTCCGGAGTCTATAACGTACGCAAAGGAAAGACCCAGTTGCACAAGTGGGCAGAGCGCTTGGTGATTCTCTGTGGTACGTGCCTCATCGTGTCCTCTGTGAAAGACAGCCACACGGGGAAGATGCACATCTTGCCTCTTGTTGGAGGCAAGGTAAGACAGTTTTTTGATTGACTTCTTGTGGCTGAGAAAGGGAGAAGGGTTTATAATAATGGGTATTATCTACAAGAGGTTGATTTAGGCTTTTGTAACAAATTACTGCGCTAACATGCACAGAGGGTTGTACAGCTTAGGTAGCAGGCTAATAAAAGGAAGAGGCACTAGTCCTGCTTTTGTGTGATGAACCAGTGTTGTGAATGGACATTCTGGAAGTTACTACTTCAGCAAAAAGGTGTTAAGAAGAATTTACTTCTGTGTTTCTTCTCCAGTAGCTTTACAACTGTGTTTTCAGCAAAATGTAGTTTTACTGGTAGTGAGTAATACCTCACCCTGGACTCCAGATCCATCGTCGTTCCTGGAGTTCAGGCAGACTTTTGTTTTCAAATCTTCCTTTGCAGGTGGAAGAGCTGAAACGCCGGCAGTACACGCTTGCTTTCACATCTGCTGGAGCACAGGCTCAAACGTACCACGTGTCCTTCGAAACATTGCTGGAGTGCCAGCGGTGGCACCGACAGGCGTCCACGGTGAGACCCTGCCGGCTGCCGCGGCGCGGGTGGCGGGGACAGGCGTCAGAAGGGTGTTCTGACACAGCCTTGGTGTGCAGGCAGGGATGAAACCATGATGCTGGAGAAAGCTTCCTCATGTCTTAGGTGCTCAGGACTACAGAGATTTTCTTTTAGCCTTCTCTCTCTACCTCTGCAACCGTGTCAAGTAGTAGTTCTGCGGTATTTTCTGCACCTATTGGGAGCAAACTCCAGGGACCATCTGACTTTACAGCCATCGAAACCTATAAATTGCACCCATTTCCATGCTTGAATCTGCCTGAACTGTGGCCTGGACTGGCATGGGGCTGCCCTGAGAGGTTTGAGTCAGCACAGAGATCATAGGTCAAAAAGGAAGTGTAGTTTGTTCAGAGCTGCATCCGTATTCCACATGCAATTAGATGCATCCAAAGTACAATGAGATGGTGATAGCTTAATGCTGAGCCACACTTTGACCTCATATAATATTATGAAATATGAAATGAGTTCAGGATAAAGCAGGTCATAAAGCCTGGAATGAAGCACAGAAGACCTTGAAATGAAGTATACTTAATGAAAGGAGATCTGATATTTGCAAAGACTTTATGAAATGTTGCAAACCCATAATTTATGAAGCTTTTTCATCATAACAGGTTACATTTCTGATATTATACCCTGAACAGGCTAACAAAAAAAAGTCAGAAGAAGTAGCTAGGCCAAGCAGAGGTTCTGTAAATCTTAAAGGACTGAACTGGAAATTCAACTGCTTCCATCTTTGGAAGGCAGTCAGAGATTAGGCTTTCTCAGCAGTTTCCTCAGCTAAAGATGTGGTTTTCTCCATTAGGTTGGCTCTCTTACAGTCTAGCTTCTAGGCAGCAGCCATTGCACATACAAAGCAGGGCTTTCTGTGTGCCCCAGTTGGTATCCAGATGTGCATCCTTGTCAGGGAGCCTGGCATAAACTCATATTCTACAGACTCCATTTCCTGCATGGACTCTGCCTGGTTGGGTACAAGGGGGTTCTTTCATGTTCTTGCAGATTGTTTACTACTTGCATTCTTTTGCCTTCCGTTAAGACTTCCAGAGAAAAATCATTGTACAGCTGCAGCTTTTCCTCCTGCTTTTCAGGTTGTGTCTATGCGACTTAGCATGGTTGATCTTTCATGCTACAGCCTTGAGGAAGTACCTGAGCACCTCTTCTACAGTCAAGACATCATCTACCTCAACCTACGACACAATTTTATGAGATCAAGTGGAGCAGGGAGCCTTGACTCTCTTTGCAGGTCTGCAATGAATTATTTTTCTTCTACATTTGCAGTTTTTGACATGTGCATCCAGGGATGAAGAGGAGGAGGAGTGCATTGCCTGTTCTCATGGGATGATAAAAGAGGGATTTTCAGGAAGCTTTAACATGATGGGACTAGGAAGCAGAACTGAACAGCACAGGCAGGCCTAAGCATCCAACGATTTACAGTATTCATGAGCTCAATTTCATTGATTCCTTATGCTAAGTTTGATCTGAGATAAGCCTTGTGGAGCAATATGCCATGTGTATGGACAAGATGCCATAGTAATATAAATCTGCTTGCTAGAGAGAGAACATTTTGGGGTATAAAATAAAAGATGAGGAAAGCATAATGCTGCTCTTGTGGGTAAGTGAGTGTTTGTAGGAAGAAGCGCAGATCTGAAAAAGCTGCTTTTGGTAAGTTCTTAATATCACTGTGCATTTGGAATTGGCAGAGGGCCCGTGAGACTCCAGCTTTGCTTTGGGAACTTGTAATCATCTGCTTTTAAGAGAGTAGCAGTTGTGTGATGGTACAGATACTTGGTGTAGTCATCTTAGCTAAGTGAAGGGGGTCTTACCAAAATATATTTAAATTGATTCCTGAAAACCATAAAAATCTAGAGGAAGATTAGTCTGTTGGTATCTCTGCTAGCCCTGAAAAAAAGCGTTCAAGGAGTCGCTCTATGAATTTCAAAAGCTGTTAGGAAGACTGTAGTAATATTATGAAATGGCTCTTTGTTTGGAACACATTGTGCCTTGAGAAAAATATATTTGGAGAAGTTTTGCAAAACGGCATTTTTTTGTTTGGTTTGGCTTCTTTTTGTGGTGGTTTGGGTTCATTTTGTTTTATCTCTAGGTGCCTATTACCAGGTTATTTCATTTTTCATCCTGCAGAGAAATGAGATGCTGAGTTATCCATCAGTATACAGGGGAAAAAGTTGCTCACCTGAGGGAAGTCTTTGCAGTTTCATTGGGAGCCAGAGTCTAGTCTGGTTTGTTTTAATTCCAGACTTGTTTAAATGTTTTCTAATGGCTGAATTGTAATATACTCTCTTACTGGAAAAGCTGCTTAAAATGGTTCAAGATTTTGCTTTCTACTTCTCTCTTCAAATACACTGTATGAAGTTGAACACCGTATCAGAACTTTATTTGCTAAAATGCGGTATCCTTGGTTCACAGGATCAGCAAAGGGCCTTGAAATTTCTTTTGACCTGGCATGTAGTCAACAAGAGATCTGACATGTCAGAAACTCAACTATGTCTGATGAAGCTGAAATCCTCAAACAAACAAAAGCCATAAAAGAAGCCCTCACTTCACACAGTCTTGAATAAACAGGTAGCTTTAGGTAGCCCACATAAGGCTGCTCATTGCCTTTTGAAAAGATTTTCTTTCTGAGGTTTTTAGGATGTTTATCAGGTCATGGCCCCAAACAAAGAAACTTGCTGGCTTGCAAGAGGTGTTATCAGTGCCTAGAGACTGACAATTCCTAGCAGAATTTTTTGCAGTGATCAGATCTCTTCCTCTGAGGAAATCTTTGAAGCTCTAGGAGTCTAATTAGCTGTAACTATAATAATGGAACAAAAATAATTAACTAAAAGGGAAATGTTAAGCAAAGGAAATTAAATAACCCCACCTGGTTTGTTGCATCTCCCAGCTTATTTTTTATGTAACGTACTGCCTTTCAAGCGTCTCCCTTTTCTGGAAAACATTATCAAGTCTGATCTTCGTTGATAAGCGCGTGTGTGTGCCTCTGTGTGTGTATACATGTGCGTGCCTACTGCACCTCCCTGGGTAGCTGATACAGACTTCTTCTGGGATGCTTTGGCAGCAGAGCAGGATGTTGTGTTCAACTGGGAATATTTCAGGCCAGCACCAGTCTGGGCTGCTGAGCAGAGGGTGGCCATCCCACTGAGGATTTGTTGCTCTGTTTCCACAGCTCTCTGCTGTAATCATAATACGCCCTGTGAGAGCGCACGACACAACTCGCAGAGCCATAACGATTTCAGGATCCTTATTCTCTATAATCACAGCTCATGTATGCCACTTGAATAAGAGAGGAGTTTGCATTCTGTTCCTACAGCTTGAGAATATTAGGGCAAAGAGAAGGAACAGAAGGGGAGCTCAAAAGGCTTTTCATTATTGTCCTTTCCATTGAATACGCAGTCGGCTTGAGGAGTCTCAGACCAAGCTGTGTCACATAGCGGTTTCCCTCCAGCTTTTTGGAACTTTGATGCCTCTTTTGTGTTTGCTTTGATTTTGTTGAAGAGGGATGAATTCTAAAAATTGGTTATGCTGCAGCATTTAAAGCCATGCCTCTGGGGCAGCTTCTCACCACACTTTGCCAGCGACAGAGAAAGAGCTGCTTGGTATCAAGGACAGGTGCCATAGAAAAAAAAGCCACTGTAGAACTCCAGAGAAAACAGTTTCATTAAAGCATTTTTAGAATACTAAACCTGAGAACTTGGTCTGTCCTAAATCTCTTAAAGCTCAAACGCTTAATGAGATAGTTCAAATCTGTAGGTTTATCCTCCTTGTTTCCTTCTTTTCCATTATTGTTGTCAAGTTCTGTGTGCAAATTTCTGATTTTTGTATCAAACTAGCAGTAATATTCTCCCTCAAGCTAATTAACCTTGGTTTTGTTACCTTTGTTAAAACATTTGCTTCAAAATAAGAGCTACTCACCATTGCCCAGCAAAAAGTATGGTAGGGAAAGCAGATGAATGAATTACATATTTCTAAGAAGTACTCTGCTATGTTTATATCAGATTCACAATTGTGTCATAAAAATATGGTGTTAATTCCCCAGTAAATTGATTTCTGATGGTTCCAGTTTGGGATGGGGATGATTTTCTTGGGGAAAAAATACTTTTGTTTCCTGTAGAAAAAGGTAGGGACATTTTGAGAAGAACCCCTTGCATATTACCCCAGCCCATGCTCAATGTCTTCTCCCTGGACATAGCACAATGATAGAAGGAGCTGGAAAAGACAAACATCAGTTAAGCATGGGTAGGACCTGAGTGACTGTGAGGGCTGTGTCAGCACTTGTGTGGCTGTACCTATGTTCTGCCAAGCAAGTGGTGCTTTAGACATGGAATCCCTTCCAGGGACCTGTGGGTGCAGGTCTCGGGGCTTCCCGGTATGGTCAGCGATTCCTTTCCCTTTTACAGGTCAAGCTTTTATAGCTTGAAAAGGGTATTTTCCTCTTCTGTTTTATTCTCAGAATAGTTGCAGTTAATGTTTTCAGCTCGTGGTTTCCCGAGCTGCATAATTGTAGACTGTTATTCTAAATAATTCTTTGAAGGTAAATTTTTTGAACTGAATATTTTTAGTCTCCTTTATCTTAGTATCAGTCACTGGGGGAAGCCTGTCAGGAGTCAGTGTAGAAAGTTGTTACCAATTTCTGCAGTAAAACCATGGTATTAGATCACTTTCAGCATTACCAATGAAATACAAAATACCAGTGACTTAAAACCAAATTTGTGCAGAAACTCCCATGAGTTAGCTGACTGCATTGTTTTTGGCTTTAAGACCATGGAGCTTTGTGAATTAACTAGTATTATTGCCAATAGGTTTTCTCAGTTGAAGAGCCTGAACCTGTCTCATAACAGACTGGGGGAGTTCCCTGTATCACTGTGCGAGATCTCTACGCTGACAGAGCTTAATATTTCCTGTAATGGACTTCATTCCTTGCCAAGCCAGATTGGCAAACTGTTGAAGTGAGTGTATTCTTTTTATCTGTGGTCATCCTCGGTGCTTCAGCTGAGTACAGGTGACATGAAGGTGCTGCTTATGAAAGTATGAGTGCTGGGGCAGCCTGTTCTGCCCACAAAGATTGAATGAGGGATTTAGTTGAAGAAGTCCCTGCTCACTGCAGGGGGGTTGGACTGGACGACATTCATGGTCCCTTCCAGTCTATGGTTCTATGATTTGACTCCAGCAGAAAGTCAAGAACCAATATAACCAATAAGGTTGGTTGTTTTTCATTGAAAATGAAGATATTATAGAATGTTTTACAGTTGCCATTTTAAGTCATTGGTATACAGCAAGTTATCATTCATCATTTGTGATTTCTTGCCTGTTCTGTTGGATGATGAAAGTGCATTTGATTTGCATTGTTTCTTATGAGACAGGTCTGTACTGCTTCTGCTCTCATATTTGGTTTTAGTTTGTCCTGGGTTTTTAAAGATTGTCTGGCATGCTAAGTGAGGGATTCTTAATTTGTATTGAACCAGGTGATTTAATAAATGTCTTTCATTTACGATGTAAGAACTGATTTGTATTTCACTGATGTTAACTTACAATCTTTGGCACAACTGGAAGCTTACCTTCAAAATAATTTAGGAACTATTTGGCATTGCATACATGCCATTCCAAGCCTATTACATGCATAATAAAAGTACTCCAGTAACTTTATGTGTATAAGAATAAAATCAGCTCTTTAAAAAATAGCCACACTGAGACCAGCTAGCTTCGGGAGAGAAATCAACTCAAAATGCTAAATGTGATATTCACTACTCTTTGCTGAAGTATTTTCCTTCTCTTTTTCACTGCTGCAGTCTCCAGACCTTCTGTCTTGATGGGAATTTCCTCACGTCCTTACCAGAAGAACTGGGAAGTCTGCAACAGCTCAACTGTCTTGGGCTTTCCTTCAATAACTTTTGTGAACTGCCAGCAATTTGTGAGAAGCTCATTATGTTGGACAAACTGGCCCTGGCAGGGAACGTGATAGAGACCCTGGACCTCGCAGTGCTGAACCGTATGAGTCACATCAAAAGTGTGGATTTGAGGTAACAGGGGGAAACTTGCACACATGCATAAACCAGCTTGCCTCTTTCCATTTACAGCAGAGAAGCTGTGTGACATCCAGTACATTTTGCAATAAACTAGGTGTAATTTTTTCTCTTACTGATTCTTTAGCATTTAGGGAGTTCTTTTTCTGAGGGTGTGCAGGATTCATTTGGAGCGAGGTTCACTGAGCAATGCCTGAAGCCACTGAATGTGACTCAGCCCTCTATTTCCTCTTTTGATATGCTGTTGCCATGAGCTTTGGTAGCTCTTTGATCTCTCCCATCCTTTATTGCCTTCCCTTGCTACCCCTTGCCCTAAAGATGTGACCTTGATTCTCCATCTGCCAACAGCAGAGCTCTCAGAAAGGGACAAAGAACTTTTTGTCTGTGGCAAAGCAGCCTAGTATCTCATCTCTGCTTTATCTTCCTGTGTCAGTGCAAAGTAGCCCTTGGCCGGGCTTCTAATTTCCAGACTGGTCTTCAGAATCTCTTAAACACTGGGGAATGAGTAAAATGGTTTCACATAGCAGCACAGACAAAGGAAATGTTTTTCTTTGTGTTCACGGCTGTAAATCCACCAGTGCTCCTCTTGCGCTCACTGTGTTCACCTTTGTAGTTAAACTTCACCAGAACTCTTCTTTTTCTTTTATTTCTTATCTCTTCTTACTGATGTCCAGTGTTCAGTGTCCTATTTTCTGACTTTGTAACTTTTACCTCTGAGTGTTTAGGCTGAACAACCTGAAGAGAGCAGCAGCTGACACTCTGGAGGGGAACAAATCTGTGACTTACATGGATTTACGAGACAACCAGATGACAGATCTGGATCTGAGCTCCTTGGGCAGCTTGGAGCAACTGCACTGCGAGCGGAATAAGCTGAAAGAGTTGACGCTGAGTGGCTTCTCCCTTCGAGCCCTCTATGCCAGCAGCAACTGTATGTCTGCCTTCCTCACTTGCCTTCTTCCTTCATGCCCTGGGAACAAAGGAAAACTGCCCTTTGCTCTCTCCACCCCCCAAAAAAAAATATTTAGGTGGATGTTACAGTAGTGAGACAGCATGTGATGGGTCTGAGGTCAGCTCTTAGGGATCACATATGTGTGTATGTGCACAGGCTGTGTAACAGGGGCAGGCTGTGGTGCTGAGTTACTGCCCAAGCAGTTTGTCTTCCATTGAGGTCTGTTTGTGAGTCCACAAATAAAAGTGAAGTTCTCCTTGTTCTGGAGCCCCACGTGTCAGATGGAGAAATGGAATAGCGAGTATTGCCATATGGGAGATGTATGAAGTGTGAATGCTGTTTTGGAAAGGATGAGTAGAGACCTTGAATATCCATAAAGTAAGACCATGAATCTCACTTGCTAGTTAGTCTGTCTGCTGCTCTGTGCTGTTTTCCCTCTGAAGCTCTGCAATCATAATCATCTGCTTTACTTCATCAGGTCTGACAGCTGTCAATATTTATCCAGTTCCTGGTCAACTGACATGTCTGGAACTCTCCCAGTAAGTGACTATATAAAGCACAATATAAAGCAAGCATCTAGACACCTTTGCTGTTTTCTGCAGAAATTTCCTGGAGCTTTTAAGCTTTAGAAAAAGTTAAGAACAAGTGAGGGAAGGCACTGCACAATAGAGCTGGAAATCCCAGCACTAAGTGTCCCAGACCAGAGGCTCCTCTGAACCAGTGTGACCTGGTTACAGGCTGTCCTTCAGCCAAGCAGGGCCCACTGAACTTGTGGCAGCTTACTGGGCTGAATGGTGGGAATCTGTGGAGCAAGCATTTAGAGTGGGTGCCAGTGATTGCTGCTGCCTTGGAGCAGCACTGTGTGACCTGTAAGATAGGATGCCCAGAGGACCTGGTCACCTTTTGCTTCAGGTCTGGTTTGAAGCACAATAGCAGGATAGCATAGGGTGACCTGTTCCACTGATGTCAGTGCTGTAAACAAAAAGCCTGATCATTAGAGCCTTGCATCAGTACTTTGAACCAATCAGCTCAGCATTACACAGCTAGCCATGAGACTAATTCCACAGGACTAGCTCAGATACTGTTGTTCATTTTCTGCCTGTTGTTCTGGGTTTGGCTGTCACTGAAGTCATGTGGCATTCAAACAGGGTATGTTCCATATGGAGTGCTGGTCTCTTAGCTTTTCTCCTTGCTTTTCTCAGCAATCAGCTGCAGTGTGTCCCAGACTGGGCCTGTGAAGCAAAGAAACTGGAAGTTTTGGATGTGAGCTACAACCTCCTTGTGGAGCTTCCATCGAGGTCAGCAAACCTTCTTCTTGTACAGAGCTGAGCTTTCTTCTCTTGTGAGCTGAGGAGACAGAAGCAGTGCTGTTCCAGTTGCTTTATTCCTTGTTGTGCAGAGATGTAATCCACTTACTTTCTCTGTGCAGTGTCGAAAATACTCTGTATTCAAATGTTGGAAAGAACTGACTTCCAAATCAGTTTCTTGACTAACAGGGGCCAGGTAATTTCATCCTGTGCTCCTGGCTTCTGCAGCTGTTTGCACCTGCAAGTAGAACATACTGCTGTGGTTTATTTGTGTTGCCGTAGCGTCCATGAACACAGGTCATAGGTGAGGCCCTAACATGCCTTGCATTGTCCCATAGAGATTTCATCTTGTCTTTCATAGGGAGATATCACAGAGATATGGTACAGCTGATTTCAAAGGTAGCTTTCAGAACACATGGTCAGCCAGCTCCTTTCTCCCTGTTCCCTTTTCAGTTTCTGCAGAAATGCGGTAAAGGGGAGCCAAGAACAAATGTGATTTTGCAGGTGTTTATAATGTCTTCTCCAGGGTGCCAGGGAAGAAG
The DNA here is from genome assembly GCA_033558185.1 of Dromococcyx pavoninus. Lineage (NCBI taxonomy): Eukaryota > Metazoa > Chordata > Aves > Cuculiformes > Neomorphidae > Dromococcyx > Dromococcyx pavoninus. The sequence goes on along the minus strand of JAUMJL010001171.1, from coordinate 99,359 downwards.
CAACTCACAAATGTCCTTAGCCTAATAAGTATGTTTGGGAGTGTGAGTGTAAAGAATTAGACCTTGTCCAGGGTAAACGGTGTTGAAATTGACCGGAAGGGTGGGTTGCAGGGAAGAAACACAGAGAGCAGGTTGAAGCAGTTAAAGCAGCAGGTGTAGGAAGTGATCTTAGCAGTGACATTCTGACCATTGCCAGAGAAAAAGTTATGTACATCAAAAGCAAGAAAAGACTGTAAAAGGATACCATAATGAGAACTTAGAAGAGAATTTTAGCCATGCAAATGGATACGAAAGACCAAGTTTTATGTACATTACGCAAAAAGAACCTGCAGAATCCAGACACAGAAATATATATTCTAGAAATAAAGGTAAGCATTTTAAAAGATCCCTAAGTGCTGGAATTTACTGTATCTGTTGGGATCTCTTCCAGTCTGTGTTTGTCATCAACACTGTAAGTATATCTTGTGTACAGTTAGAACTTCACCAGCATTGACTTTCAGCCATTGATCAGGTTAAGCCAGCAAATTCAAGCTTAAAGGGGGATGTGGCTCACTGTGAAGTTGTCTTCTACACATAACTGTCTGAAAAAAGAATTGTATCAAAGTGGTGCACTGCAATGGCAAGTGAGATAGCCAAGCCGACTCTGGATGAGTCAGCTTCTACACGCGTTTTTGTATCTCCAGTGTGATAAGCTTTGAGAATGCAGAAAGGAACTGAATTAATCAGCACACATGGAGCAGTGCATTAATGCAGCTTTAGCATTTCATGCTTCAAGCAGTTCTTTACAGGGCTCTGGGAATATAGTCCCGAATTATCCCCTCATCTTAATTGGGATCGGTGGTTCTAGGCTACGTCCAGATATTTTCAGATATCCTTTCTCAGAATTCCTGCAAGCAGCTCTTTGCAGTTTGGTGAGGATAGAGGCCCTTCCCTTCACTAAGCACTGCAGTTCTGGAGAATGTGACAACAGCCTCAGAAGGAATATGGGAGTGCTAAGCAGCCTGTTAAAGCTCTGAATTAAAATTGGCACAAGGCAAGTGCTTCTTTCTTCCTACAGTGAAAACAGGCATTTAAATCCATCCTTTGTGACTTCTCTTTCTTGTCTGCCTAGGGGAATGCTGAGTGTATGAACACAGACAGACTGGTGTCATGAGGTGCTGATCATGTGTGCAGAGTGACTGAGGCACCTTACCACGTGTGGTTTTCTGTTTTGTTATTATTTACCTTTTATGGATCAGTGTGTTTTAATTTTTCTCTACACTACAGTCAAATTATAACAGTTTAAATACTACCTAACACTGATGAAGAACCCCCCATGTCTTTCTAGGATCCTCAGCAGCTTGAGCCTTCGCAAGTTGATGGTGGGACATAACCATCTGCAGAGCCTTCCACCTCTCCTAGAACACATTCCACTGGAGGTGCTGGATCTTCAGCACAACCTGTTGACTAAACTGCCAGACACACTCTTTGTCAAGGCTCTGAAGTGAGTGGCAGTAGTGAGCACCTTCGGTCTGCATTAACCTTTGGAGCTGTAAAGGCTTACAAGTGGCATCTTTGTGGCTGTCCTTGCAAGATGCCATTTGCATAAGAGATAATGAGTTGTGCCCTTTACGAGGGGGTAATGGTAGTACCATAAGGGAAGTCATCATGTTGATTTGAGGGAATCAGTCCATTACTGTTTAATTACAGGAAAACAGAGGCTTGCCTAAGCTAACAGCCAACTGAATAATTTACTTCAGTTGCCACTGTTTCTAGGATCGTGGTACTGCCTGAAGAGCTTTGTCTTTAAAAGTAGTGCATAAATTCAGGTGCAAAGGAAAGAAGCCAGACAGATTTTCAGACATTACAGCAGAAAGTACATCAGGTCATTGGAGAACAGTGAGAGAGACCCTTACAAATGAACATTCCTTCATAACTGTCCGCTCAGACATGAGTCAAACCTTCTTTTAAAGACTCAGAGAAAGAGTTCATGTATCTGCTTCCACCAGTATTACCCACCCCCTTCACAGTCTCTTCAGTACTCACTGTTCACTGTAAAATTCTGTGTGCATCCGCAGTGTTCTATAGATAAAATAATGTCATTAGTCGACTCATAAATCTTAATGTGAGTAGGGATATTACACAGTTGCCTGGCCTCCTGTCTAATGCTGTTGCTCTGTCCACACTGGCATTTGTATAGCTCCTTTTCCTGCTGTTAATGGAGTGGTGTAGATGAAGTCTGATTTTTGCACTTGCTATGGTTAGCCTCAGGTACCTGAATGCATCTGCAAACAGCCTGGAGTCCTTGCCCTCTGCATGTACAGGGGAGGAGAGTCTGAGCATGCTGCAACTGCTTTACTTGACCAATAATAACCTCACAGATCAATGCATCCCCGTTTTGGTGGGACACCCGAGCCTACGGATCCTTCATCTGGCAAACAACAACCTACAGACTTTCCCTGCAAGGTAAATAAGTAAGGCTGGTGGGTGAGATAGTGCTCACCAGGGGAACACTGCCCACCTTTCTGCAGCTGTATGTGAACCAGTGTCAAAGCAAGATGCTCTCCCTATGGCTTGATGACAGAAGCCTGCTCTTCATAAAGACAGCCCGAGGAGCAGCAGGTTTAGGGGGATTGGCACAAGGTACCGTTGGCTGCAGTGGTTCCTGTCCCCCTAGGATGCAGTAGATGTGGGTGTGGGGATGGGGGCAGTATTTCTCTGCAACCTCGATGCCACTGGTGTGCAGCTTCCCCTGCTGCATCTTTTCACTTGTCAAAAGATCCTCAGCCAGACTTGTCTGGACTCCTGCCCAGTGCAGGTCATACAATTTCATCCATGAAATCATGAAAAAGCTTATGATTTGGAGTTGAAATAGAGAGAAATTTATGCTCAGGGTAGAAACTTAAGAGGCTGGAGAATCCCATGTGTTTTGACTAACTTATTCCGGTTCCTCTGAGTTATATAAGCCTGCATCCTATTTTTCAATAAGCATTATTTATCTGCTTCTTCTTACCAGTATATCACGCTGTCTGTCTAGTATGAAAACTATGTAGTATCAGATATTTTTTTGTTGAATATCTAAGGGAAGGAGTGTCATCCAGAGGGTCCTTGACAGCCTTGAGGAGTGTGTCCATGCGAACCTCATGAGGTTAAATCAGACCAAGCCCCTGCATCTGGATCAGGGAGATTCAGTATTCTTTTATTTCTCTTTCAGCAAACTTAGTAAGCTGGAGCACTTGGAAGAGCTGAATCTGAGTGGCAACAAACTGAAAACAATTCCTACAACAGTGGCAAACTGCAAGCTACTTCATACCCTGATTGCACACTCTAATGAAATCAGCATCTTTCCAGAGATCCTGCATTTGCCCCGTATTCAGGTATTCTTATGGAGAAGGTACAGAGGTATCAGGGGAATGTCTGGGTTGTTGAAGAATCAAGAGGAACTGCTGGGAGAGGATCTGGAGATGCCAGCATTTTGCTTGATCAGCCTGAGAAGACGGCACAGAATATGCATTCTAGATCTGTTGCCTGAGTTGATCAAAGATGGCTCATCTCTCATTCACCTTTGCCATCTGCCTCTGACAGTGTATTTCTGGTTTACCATTTGAGACCACAGGGAGTGTTATATATCTGGGCAGACTGGCATATATGGGCCTTCTGTTATCTTTAGTGTGGCCTATTATTTCAGTATTGGAGTTCTGGCTATCACAGGTTATAAATATTTGCTGCTTACAAATTGTTCTTCTACTGATAAGTCAGACCCATTTTGATGACCTGTTTGTGGGATACAGTCAGCAGTAGGGTCATATGATGTTTGGAAGGAGCGATGATGTAACTGATCACATGACAGAACAGAGAATATTTTCTTTGTCATTGTGCTTTTTTTTGATACTGCAGTTTGTGGACTTGAGCTGCAACGAGTTAACTGAAATCCTAATCCCAGAGGCACTGCCAGGTACCTTACAAGAGTTGGACCTGAGTGGAAACACAAACCTGATGCTAGAACATAAGACACTGGACATCTTCAGGTGAGCCATGGAGATGCCAACCCAGTAGTGACCTGCACAGGGAAGGGTAACCCTTCCCAGGAGGGGAAACAGGACAGTGAACTGCGTACCACAGCACTGCTTAATGTTACAGTGTTCCCTGCCTGAGGCAGCTGAAGCTCTCTATTTTGTAGAATGAAAAAAGTCTGGGTCCAAATCATCAGAGCAAGCAATTTCTCAGGTGGTATGAGCTTCTCCCAGCTGTCTCTGGCATAAGCAGCCAGACATTTCCAGAAGGCCAAGACCTTAAACTCCTCTCCTTGGTGCAGTTCTTTCCGCAGGCTGTTGTCTAAAACTCTAGACTGGACAAGGTCCTTTGGCCACAAACTGTTCAGCAGGGTCTAGGAGAGAATGACTTCTGTTCTTCTCTCTCTGTAGTCACATCACCACACTCAAGATTGATGCTAAGCCCTCCCTCACGGCAGACTCAGCACTCACTTCTACCTTCTGGAGCCACGGAGTAGCTGAGATGGCAGGACAAAGGAATAAGTGAGTATTGTGGTCTGCTGGATGCTGGTGCTTTGTCTTCTCAGGGTGCTGGGTGGAGTGCACCCAAGCAGTGTGGTTTTGCTCAAGAGCCCATCTGCTCTGCCTCTCCAGATCTCTTGCTAAATCTTGATAACTCGAGCCTCCACATTGTGCTTTCCTTCAGTTTTCGCGCTTATCCTGGGATGCTGAGGGTTCAGGAGTTCCAGTACTAAGCTGCAACTATTTGCCTCGTGGGGCAGTGAATGTGGGGACTTTCCTGCCCTGTGAGAGCAGCACTCACAACCAGCTGCCTGATGGCTGTGTTTCTGGGGACCATACAATCTTTTGAGACATATTAACTTTGCTCCTGTGCTTTTCTAACAGGCTGTGTGTGTCATCCCTGGCACTGGGGAGCTTTGCAGAGGGGGTGGAGGCTGTTTATGGCATGTTTGATGGTGACAAGAACGAGGAGCTGCCACGCTTGCTGCAGTGCACCATGGCCGATGTGCTCCTGGAGGAGGTACAGCAGTCAGACACCATGTTCATGTCCAACACCTTCTTGGTCTCCCACAGGTAGGACAGTGAGCAAGCTGGTCCTGGTGGGACCTGCATAGGTATATCACTAAATGTGTTAGGTGGGGTGAGGCAGCCCTCCAGAATGCCTGCCACCGGAGTCTGGAACCTCCCTACACCTTCTCCTCCAACAGGAAGCTGGGCATGGCTGGGCAGAAGCTGGGCTCCTCTGCTGTCCTTTGCTACATTCGTCACGATGTGGCTGAGCCAGCCAGCAACTTTTCTCTGATGGTGGCCAATGTGGGGACGTGCCAAGCCATTCTGTGCCGAAATGGAAAACCGCTGCCTCTCTCCAAAGTCTTCAGCCTTGAACAATGTCCAGAAGAAGCCAAGAGAGTCAAGGAACAAAAAGCCATTATAACAGAGGTTGGTTTGGACCCTCTTTGCTTCAGGTTCCATCCTCCCGTAAAAGCTTGGTACAAATACATGAGCTCTGCACAACACCACAGGGGAAAGGATGGTGTGAAGGTGTTTGAATGACTTGTCTGTTGCTTCCTGTTCTGCTTCTGTTGCTGATTAGCTATTCAGAATATGTTCCAAAGAAACCCACTATGGCCTGAGAACTACAGGTACAGGATGCCAAGGATGGCTTGGGGAGAGAGGGAGGAAAGAAAATATATGTGTAGTTAAAGGACGGGAGATACATATTACTGTGCGTGACTTGGATGACTGTAGAGAGGAGCCACCGAAGAACAGAGCAGGGCCTGGAAAGTCATCTTGTCTCAAAATCCACAAAATATCTTTGATGTTTCTTTAAAAGTATGGCTCAAGTTACTTCTCTTTGGATTTCTTCCATCTTTTACTCATTGAAGGTAGAGGATTAGTGGCCCTTGAGACACGCAGAACATGGATGTAAAGTATATTCCAGGTAAAAAGTTTAACACAAAAGAAGACAGAGTTGATCATTTGCTTTATTTCAAAGTATTAAAATGATTTCTGGAGAACTCTGAAGGTTAACTTTCTAAAAACTTGGAAATAACAGGAAAGTTCCAAATAACTGGAAAACATATTGTCAGTGAATATCTGAGAAATCAGTGCCAGTCTTGTTAGTTTTATGCTCAGTGGATCTTTTAAAAGGTATCAAGTTGTTTGATAAAAATGTTTCTGACAGGGATAACCTATTACTGTGTTACAGCTCTGCAAGGTGCTACATTCATAGCACTCTGACTAAAAATAACTGTGGAATCAATGTGGCATGTTAAATGGTTTAGAAACTGGCTGATGAATGGATTTCGAAAACCAAAGGTGAAATCAGTGTCTAAGGGGACTTCCCTGCATGTGTGCTCTACTGGTTCTTAATACTTAGCAGCAGCAACGTGTAACACCCAGAATGTATAGAAATTAAGAACACTGAAATGAAATCCAAAACACGGGGGAAGCTTTGTACTCCATATGCACTGACTTGGAAAAGGGACCAAGGGCTGTGGGCAGTTTTCTGTCCAGGAGATTAGTGTCAGGCTGGCCAGGGGACTGTGTATCAGGAACAGGTTACAGCAGTTGTGTGAGGTCCCTGCTTGTTCTTTTCTTCTTCAGAATGTAATATCCATGCTTCAAAATGCAGTTATATATTAATAAAGAGAGGAGTAGTTCAGAAAATACACAGAAATTATTTAATGTCTGGGTAATCCACGCTGCAATGAGAGAGTAAAAAGTCACTGTCTCGCTCATACTGAAAAAATGTTTCATGTAAGAATCATGAGTGTGGGTGTGTGATCAATGTACGGCAGGTAGTGTAGCTGTACATTTCAGAATAGTTTGCTATATTTCTTTGGAATGTGACAAAGTCCTGTGGGATCGAAGTGTGTCATTGCCAGCACGGGCACTGGGCAGTTCCTGTACCTGGTGACAGCATAGAGTGAATGGCTGCGCTGTGTTACCCAGACCTAGATCACTTTCTCCTGTGCTGTAGCTGTGCACTGGCATTTGTCAAGGCTCCAAGCCAGTATGTGGGCAGGGAAGGACTGCTCCCCCAGTGATCTGACAGCAGATCTAACCCTACTCCCTTCTTTCTCTTGTCTGCAGGACAATAAGGTCAATGGTGTGACTTGCTGTACTCGGATGCTGGGCTGCACATACTTGCATCCTTGGATCCTGCCCAAACCACACGTCAGTTCCATTCCACTGACTGTACAAGATGAGCTGCTACTTATAGGGAACAAAGCTCTCTGGGAACACCTTTCTTACACGGAGGCTGTCTCAGCCGTGCGCCACCTGCACGACCCGCTCGCTGCCGCGAAGAAACTCTGCACTTTAGCCCAAAGCTACGGCTGCCAGGACAATGTAGGTGCGATGGTGGTGTGTCTGAACATCAGTGAGGACAGCTGCACGTGTGAGGTGCATGGTCTCACTCTGCCAGGTCCTGGGGGATTTAGTTCCACCACCACCAAACCAGCAACACCTTCATCTAGCAGTGGAATTGCTTCTGAGTTCAGCAGTGAACTGTCTGCTTCCGAGGTTAGCAGTGAGGTGGGCTCTACTGCTTCAGATGAACACAATGCTGTTGGTCTTGATGGCGGTTTGCTACCACGACAAGAGAGACGTTGCAGCCTGCATCCTGTGCCCCCCTCAAGCATCTTCCAGCGCCAACCTTCCAGTGCCACCTTCTCTAGCAACCAGTCTGACAATGGTCTGGATAGCGATGATGAGCAGCCTGTGGAAGGTGTGATGACAAACGGCAGTAAAGTGGAGGTCGAGGTGGACATACACTGCTGTAAAGGAAAGGGCCTGGAGTTTGAACCTCCTGCTTCAGACTACAGCTCCTCTGCTCCAGGGCCAGAGGGTGATCCTGACCTTGTCCTCGTCATTCGGAGACAGAACAGTGTGAACAGCAACACTGTGCAGAGAGTGGTGAAGGAAAAGTGTGAACTGCAAAAATCTCTTTCCACATGCTGTCTCTATGGAAAGAAGCTTTCCAACGGCTCCATAGTGCCCTTGGAAGAGAGCCTCAACCTCATTGAAGTAGCCACAGAGGCACCCAAGAAGAAGACAGGCTATTTTGCTGCTCCATCCCAGATGGAACCAGAGGATCAGTTTGTGGTGCCACCTGATCTGGAAGAGGAAGTGAAGGAGCAAATGAAGCAGCACCAGGAGAATGGAGCAGATCAGGAGCAGAAAGAGGAACATGCAGCAACTCTGCCAGAGGAGTTTGACACAGCTTTGTAACCCTAAAAGTACTGCTCCCACACTGTCTGTCCCAGGAAGCTCTGTCCCATAAGGGCTGTCTTGCCCTCCAAGGGGCGCTGGGATCTGCAAGGAGTACAGGCATTTGCTGCTTCCTTCATGGAGTTGAGGAAGAACTAGGAGTGATAAGGTCTGGGCTGTCCACTTTTCACTGCAGAGTCTCAGTTGTTCTATGAGCACTCAGACCAGCAGCTGAACTCTGTGTTAGGGACTGTCTGGGAATTGTGCAAGCACTAGGAAGAAGGCAGGTGTTCCAATGCTTGCCTGTAACTCCTTGAACCCTGAGGTTGTACCAGCTCTGCAGGAAAGGGGCTGATGTATGTGTGTGGGGGGTGAGGAGGCTGCTTGAGGGGGCAATGTTCAGTGTTTGGAGTCCTGTGAATATTTCTGACGCAGCCCCCTCACCCCAGCACCTGACTTTGTTGTTCCTTGGAAGAATACAGCCAGTTGCAATGAAGCTGACCCCAGATTGGTTTCCTACATTAATTGCAAGCACTTTTATTGATTGCACTCAAGCTGTTCGGCTCCGCTTCAGCCCAGCACTTTATTTTTTAGGGTTAGGGGAGAGAGCACTCCACAGCAGGTGTGGTGGGGGCTTTTCCCAATGGGTATTGTTAGGGCAGTGGAGGACTCAGGGTACCAGTGTTCTGATGAGTGTTAGTGCAGGGCAGAGTGAAGGTCGTGATGGCATCAGCCTACGCAGGATGAGAACATCCACAGCTGAGGGATAAGCAGCTCTGGACTGGTTGATGAAGGTGTAGATGTGTAGAGATAGTGCTTCTAGCTGCCCCAGCTCAGCAGCAACTTGGCCACCTCCATCGTGGATGCTTCACAGCAGGCTTCCTGTATCCAGAAGACGGAATGAAACCAGGAGCTCGTGCCTGTTTCAGTGAGGTACTCGGTCTCTGAGGGAGTGAAGTTCTAAGTCAGCAGTGGGGCTGCCCTTCATGTGCTGGGGAAGCATTCAGTGTTCTTTTCCACCAACATAAACCTCTGCCCTGTCAGCTACAGCACCTTCACTCACCTCTGAACACAGGAGTCATTCCAGATCCACAGCAACCTGCATTTCGTGGTACGTGCCCAATTTGACCACAAACAAGGTAAAGCATACTTGTTTCTGCTTAGCTTTCAATGCAAAAGGAAAAATAGAACTTCTCACCTAAATGACATCTGTATCAACACCGGAAGAGATGTTTAAAAACAGTCCCACTGGTGCTGGACTGGCCAGTCTGCACTTGGCAGGTGCATTTTGTTTCCATTGGGATTTTTGGTGCAGGGCGTAAGTTGGCTGCCTGTGTCCTCGTCTTGTGTAAGGGTTGTGAAAAGACCACTGCCCCTGTTGTGTGCAGACTTGTCTTCCTTAGCTGGCAGAGAGCTGGACAGCAGCTGCCCGGGTCGTGTCAGAGGTGCAATAATCCTGACTGTAATGTGGGCCAGTGCCTTTTCTTCTTTGTTAATTATATTTATGAAGAAAACTTGAAAGTTTCTTCTCAAGAGCTCTGAGGGGCTTGAGTTGTATATTTTTGGATCAAATTCGGGCCTTGCTCAGAAGGAAACAGTGTGCAGACTACTTGTGGGATTCTGTCAATATAGATTTTGACAAAATCTAATGGAGTTTTACTGAAATTTCAAAGCACTTTGAATTTATTCACACTGGAAAATAATGTATTTTTACCACGCATGAGAGCATAACGTTTTAGAATCTACCCCATGTGAGTTACAATGTAATCATGAAACAACCAACTTCTTCCAGAGTTTTTAAACTCTCACAGATTTTGGCTGTTAAAATGCTTGGTTCATTTGGAAATGGAGAGAAAAGCTAATTCTTAGAATCACAGAAACAGCAACGTTTGAATCCCTTAGGCAGAGAAACAACAGCAGGAAAGATTCAGAAACTAAACCCCAAACGTCTTTCATGTTCTCTTCATATAAGTATGCAGAAAAGGCTCATGCCAATGGATTTGACTGTAACTTCTAACTGTCACTGGTGATAATTTTACCAAATACCTGTTCCCAGCCCAACACTCTGACACCCAACAGGGCTGCAGAGTACGGGACTGATGCAGAAATTGACTCTTCTTTCTGACTAGGACTGTGACAAACCTTGCACTAGGAGAGTGGCAGATGTTAATGCAAATCAGGTTCTCTTTCTTGCACTGATGTGAAAAATCCAGTGTGTCCTTGCCAATCTGGACCAGTAGCGTTGCATGGACAGTTGGCATTGCCACAGGGCGTTACTCATGAGCAGCTCTACCTGGCTCAGTGGGGAATGACTACGTAAAATAAAGCTCTGCAGTGGAGCATGCAGGTTTCTGAGCAACTCTTCTTCATGGTGGTGACAGAATGGAATGCAAGGAATTCCTGCTTCGCTTTTTCTCCAGTGCAGTTCTGGTAACGAAGCAGAAAGGGAGTTTAATACAGCCAGCTCCTACTTGCTGTGGGTGTGAAGTGTCATGGCAGGACATGGTTTGTTCTCTTAATGCTAGGTCGAGTCCACAGCTTTCTCTGCTTAAGCTGAGGCTGCACAGCCTGAGAGCTTCCCTTCACCACCACGTTTTGTTTTCCTGGCTCCCTAGGGCAGCAAGCGTCTCCTTTCTTTCTTCACCTTACTTATTAACATGACCTTAGATTTCAGGCTCCCTGGGAGCACTGTGGTAGGTGGAACAGGTATGAATGAGCAAGTCTAGTGCAGGACTCGTAGCAGGGAACAGAAACTCTTTTCCCAGTTCTCTTCCTGTTCTCCAGTCTCTTCTCTGATCTTTTGTATGCGGTTCTTGCACAGATACCTCCACAGAACCACATCACTGAAAATGTCCCATTCATTAACAGACGCGTTATTAGAGAGAGGTTCTCAACTTGGGGTCATCAGGCTCGCTTGTCCCTGCTGAGCAATGCCAGACCCGCCCAGACCTGCCCTGCTCCACACAGGCTCTGCTGATGAGTGTGCTCACTGAGAACAGGCACTCCAGAGGCACTGACCTGTCTGCCCTGTCCTGTCCAGAACAGCTTCTGCAAAAGGAACCATAAGGGTTTTATTCAGTGGTGAGTCATTGGGACCCAAGGATTAAGGATAAGGGTCCAGCCTCCAAGTTGCTTCCAGCACCAGGAACAACCCTGTCAGAGGCAGCACCACAGATTGCTGGGACCTGATGAGAATCCCCAACTAGATGGGAGGGTAAAATTCTGTTCCAAGTATTTTTAGTACTTTTTATTGTGGACAGGCTGCTGTGGGGCCTGAAATCCTTCCAGTGCACAGGACATTCAGCCACAGGGAAGGCCCTTGGACTTCAGGAGCTTCTGCACTCCTCCTGGATGGTGATGGCTTTCATGTCACTTGCCAAAGGCCTCCTTCAGACAGTGAGTTCACCTCTTTGGTTATGTGCAATCGTCTGCTGTTCCACTGCTGACTGAAGACTCAAGTGTATTTTTCCTCTTTTTTTTCACATTTTAAAATGTTACCTTTTTTTTAACTTGACTCATATGACCCAGCGCATGTTAAAGAAATATTACAGCACACCAGCTGTTTATTAAATAATCTTTTCTGATGTTTTTTGTTTTTTAAAAAGGAGACTATTTTCTGTATCTCACTCTAGCATGCACCTCTAACAGTCCCTGGATTTATCGTGTATGGGAGTAGGTTGACCAATGAATGCACTTTCAGCACTGTGGCCTATGTCTGTATTGCTTTGGAGAGGCAAATAACATACAATTGCTGGAAAACACTATTCCATGGATTCTTTATTCAGATGTATAGAGCAGCCCAGGAAGGAAGAATATTTTTGCATCGACTTTTCAGCTGACTTAGCAATAAAGATTTTTACTTTCATCTAACACTATATCCTGATTCCATTACTGCACTGGAGGGAATCTGTGCAATATCCCAGTCAAACACAGCTGTAGCTGGGCCGTAGGGTCTCCTTCATTGAGCTCTGTGCGTTACTTGGCTCATCAGCCTTCCACACAAAGCTCCTTGCAGAACACTCTGAGGGTGGAACTCATACTACCAATTATTAGGCAGCTTTCTGTGTCCTGCCAGGGGAATCCTGCCCTGTGACCTTGCTCTAACAAGTACTGTGCAGCTCCCAAGAAGTCGCTGCAGCAGGCAGGAAATACAGAATCACTAAAAGAAACCAGACCACAGTGGAGTGTCCACACAAATCCCTGCTCTGAAACCCTCAATGCATCTCACTACTGAAAGGGAGGTGAAACCAAACTAACTCTAGAGTACCTGGTGTGTTCCTGTTTAGTCTTTGTTTTACTTTTGCATCTTTAGTTCCAACAGCATTCCATGGTTTTGGTAACTGTGAGGGTTTAGTCACTGGTACCAGTGAAACTGGGGGTACATCCAAGGAAATGCATGTTTCTGATATTTTTAGCTTTGTGGGGTTTTTCATGTGGGCAGAACGAGTCTGGGAGACCAGCGGTGGTTCCACCTCCCTATGGACAATGCACACAGCAGGCACTGCTCTGAAGTGACATTTCATTCTGGGGCATGATTTTGTGATTCCAGTGGTACTTCTCATTTCCTGGTTAAATTTCCTATAAATGTTTTTTTTAAAAAAAAAGTAAATTTCACCTTTTTTTAATAAATACAAGAGCAGCATCTCATTTCCCTGACTTGTACATTCAAAATGTATTTTGAAAACAATATACTTATATCTTAAACCACTTGTTTGAGCTCTTAAAGCTTTTGTCTGATTGTCCCAACTCAGGGCTTCTTACAAACCAAAACTATTGTACACAAATGTTATAAAAGACCATTTCATACAAAACTCTCCAGGACTTTGAAGAGCCATCGTGTCACAAATTAGGTTGAGTGTATTCATCATTTTGCAAGTTTATGTTGGGATTCTTTGATGGCTTTAACTGCCTTCTTAGATCTCCAGAGACCTACGGGAAAGCCATCATTAGCTGCTACAGCCACGGGCCTCAGTCACCCATTTTTAAGAGCGCTGTTCTTGGTGAACAGTTGTCTACCCTTTGTAAAGATGGTTTCAGCTACATAAAGCTGTTCACCAGCAGAAGTACAGATGGAAAGGCTACCTGTGAAAATGACACCTGATGGAGGGGATGGATGGAAGCTACCTGTGAAGCAGGCAGCTTGCCAGTCAGCTAGCTACACGATTCATTCTACAGTCATTCTCTACTAAGATACCACCACCAGATGAAGACAAGCCATTGCACTAATTTTGTGTCCACTAACAGTTCAATAACGCAAATCCAGGCTAGGAATTCTACCCCACATTTAGAGCTCTGCGCTCTGTACTTGTTCTGCTGCAGCACTAAGGATGTGCTGCCCAGGGAAAAGCAATGCTTTGTCCCGGCAAGGAGACTGGCAAAAGTCATGACTGTTACTGGAGTGGAGGGATCACTCTAAAGCTCGTACGATTCTACTGGCTTCTGTTTCAGCCTGCGGACAGTTCGGTACCCCCTGACCGCGAGGCCTGCGCTCAGCACATACACCACGGCAGCAATGCAGGCCCAGAGGCCAGCAGCGATCTCTGCCCCATGCAGGCTGCAGCTGAAGCCCCGGTAGCCTTTGCTTCCATAAAGCTGCTCTCTCTCTCGGCACACCGAGGAGTTATAAACCTCCAGCAGAGAGTGGAAGAAGTAGTACACAGCAGGCACGATGCCCACCGTGATCGCCACATCCAGGGCGCATTCAAGCAGCAGCCACACCGGGAAGCGCCACGGTACCCGCAGAGTGCCAGCCACGATCAGGAGGCAGGGGACAACAAGGAGAACCCCCGCCCCGGCCATGGCAGCCCTGGCCACCGGTATCTTCAGCTGGTGGAAGCTCTGGTCCAGCTGCCGCGCCCGCTCCCCCTCCGCGCCGCCCAGCCCGCTGTAGGCGCCGCCGTACTGGTAGTAGTGGATCCCCCCCAGCGCGGCCACGCCGGTGTAGCCGCCCGGAGGACCGAGGGACACGGAGCTGCAGCCCAGCATCAGCGCGGCCAGCAGCACCTCCAGCCCCTGGCAGCAAGCTGCAAGGGAGGGTAGCGGTGGGCGGCCGGGAACGAGCTCCTCCCCGGCCAGCACCGAGCCCCCCTCGGTGTCCCGGTGCCCCGCTCACCTCCGCCCGCCCCGCTCACCTCGGGCCGTGCGCAAGTACCGGCACCGAGCGCAGCTCAGCAGCTCCAGCGGCCCCGGCGCGGCTCCGTGGATCGGCGGCTCCTCGGGACGCTCCTCCGACGGCTCCTCGGGCGCGGCGCTGCGGGCAGAGGGGGAGAAACGGCAGGGTAGCAGCGGCCCCACCGGGCCCTTACGGCTTCCCCGTTCCCTGGTTCCAGATCCCCTGATTCCCCATCCCGTCCCCGCTATGCCCGCCCCAGCAGCCCCGTCCCGTTTCCCGGGCCCCCGCCCGCCCCGTCCCGCCGAGCCACATTCCTTCACGCCCGCGCGCCCCGCCCCGTCCCCCTTGTCCTTATCCTTACGGCCCCCTGCCCGCCCCGCCAGCCCCATCCTGTTCCCCGCCCGGTCCCCGTACGGCCGCCCCACCAGCCCCGTCCCGTCCCCGCCGAGGCCCCGCACGTCCCCCTGCCCGCTCCGCTGACCCCGTCCCGTCCCCCTCGGAGCCGCCCGCCCCGCCAAGCCCCGTTCCCTGCCCGGGCCTCCCGCAGCCGCCTGCCCTGCCCGCCCTGTCCCGTCCCCCGCCGTTCTTCCCACGGCCGCCCCTCACTGCCCCGTCCCGTCTCCGCCCGCCCCGTCCCCGTCTCCGCGCCCCTCACCGCCCGCCCGCCCCGTGCCCCGTTCTCGGCCCGCGGGAGCCGCTGCGTTCCGCCCGGCCCCGGGGCGGCCCCGCTCTGCCGGCGCTGCAGGCAGGGTGCCGGGGGGGCCCGTAGCCCTCGCTCTCCGCCATCCCCGCCCGGGACTCCGCGGGGCGGCCCCGGCTGCGGTCCCGCCCGGGGCGGTGCTCGGAGCGCGGCCGCTCCCCGCGCACCTGCGTGTGCAAAACGTGCCCGGCCCTGCCCGCCCCGCGGAGCCCATCCTCGCCCCCGGTGCCCGTGGGCTCCGCAGCTTCTGCGCTGCGCACAGCCCAGTCGGTACCCGCTCTGCGCTGGGGTTCGGCTTTTCCGCGCCTCTGGGAACCTCAGTCCTGTCCTCCAGCCCCTCCTCAAACCCCAGGGTTTTGTCTCTTCTCTCACAGCGGTGCCACCATTTGCACCGCTGGATCAGCCACCTGTTTGTGCGCCTTCCCCAACTCCCCTGAATCCCTCTTGGGACTGGGTCTCCATAGGATCATAGAATGGTTTGGGTCAGAAGGGACCTCAAAGCCCCACCCAGTCCCAATCCCCTGCCATGGGCAGGGACACTACTCACTGGATCAGGGTGCTCAAAGCCTCATCCAGCCTAGCCTTGAACAACTCCAGGGATGGGGCAGTCACCACTTCTCTGGGCAACCTGTGCCAGTGCCTTCCCACCCTCACAGGATAACATTCCTTTTTAATTATCTAAATGCCCCTTCTTTCAGCTTAAAACCATTTCCCCATCCCTGCACTCCCTGATAAAGACCCCTTCACTCGAGACACGAGTGCACTGGGCTTTACACCAAAGCAAAACAGCTGCCCCTGCCTCGTCCTGCACAGCATTTTGTTTCCTCTCCAGCTGCCCGGGCTTGCAGAGCCTGTCTCCAGAGGACAGTCATCAACACCTCGGGATCTGTCCTGCAGCACACCTGCCAGGACCACCCGGTTCAGCCTCTGCAGGCCATGCTCAGGTAAAATTATTTCGCTGCATTACCTTATATTTATCCATACAAAACCAAACAGACCTCTTTCACCTCTGATTGCTAGAGGCCACTTCAGACAATACAATGTGACCTTTTTATCAGCTGTCCCATTTCCATACATAATAATGTCCTGCTGCCCAGCAGGACCGGTTGCCGTCCTGTCCCAGGAGGCTGCCATCACCTTCCAGCAGAGGAGGCAATGAATTGCTCCTTTGTTTATTGGTGGTTGCTGGATTGGAGGCAAGGATCTTACCCAGGCACAGGTGTCAACATTCCTCAGTGCTGGGAAGGGGCAGAGCTGATTCAGGAAAGGCTGTGTGTCATAGGGAAAAGAACCAACTGGAACAGTTTGGAAACACAGAGGGAAGCACAGAAAATTCCACAGCTAGAGTGAATGCTTTGATCCAAGAGTCTGACCAAACCTTGCTGGAAAAGCTGTAGCATTGCAAAGGAAGAGTTTTGTTGCATTTAAGAAAACAGAGACTTTTAAGGAAGTAGAGTTATACCATGAGTCAGTGCCTGAATATGTGCCCCAGGAGATCCACATTTGCCACTAAGATGCAGAAATACCTTTCCTTCATCTGTACATTTGGCGGCAACAGTAAGATTGCTTCACCCTTCTGTCCTTGCAGGAGCGACAGCAATAAGCCTACAGGTGGATACCCTAAGAAACCTATGACCTCAGCATTGTATGAGAACACCCTCCTCAGCGTTCCATCTGACCCCGTGAAGGACAGGAGATTGGATTAGTGTGGGAATAAGAGAGAATTAAAACAAAAGAATCCCCAGTTCAACCCCCAGTTCAGATAGAGGGGACAGGATCTGTATGATGGAACACTCATTTCATCCATTCTTGTGATTCGTGATTAGTCAGCTTAGTTGTTCACGCCCCTGTGTTGCTGCTGGCCATGCAGCAACCTGAGCTAAAGCTTTCCTTGGACTTGTGATGTGCTGGAATTACTCGTTCAAAGACAGAGCAGGGAAGCACTGCTCTGTTGATTTGCTGATGCATACTAGAGTGTTTGCTGCTAACAAGTGAAGTACAAACTTCTAGGTATTGTAGAACTGAGTCAATCTTATTCAATTTCTGTTGCTGTATCAAGAATTGTTAAAAAAATGCCTTGCATCACTTAATTCCTGCTCAAAGTACCACAGCTGAGCTTGGTCAGCATCATCTTCTGGGTTCCTATTCTAACTGCCACACATAGCAGTCAGGAGAAGAGAGTAATGGGAAGCTTACAACACCAATATTAATCTTATGTCTGCTTTGGCTTCTCTTTTTAATTTTCTTTAATTTTTGGCTCTTTGATTTCTTTTGGGTTCTGACGTCGTTACTGTGCTAAAGCGAAGGAAAGGGCCTGGACTATCTTGCCGTGGGCCGAGAGCTCTGACTGGTTCAGTGCCCTCCCTGGGAATGTGGAAAGTGAAGTAGAAGGAGCAAGTCATGAACTGCCTCATATATCTCCAGCGTGAGGCAGCTGGGAGCTGCAGCACAATCGCTGCTAAACACCACAGCCAGATTTATTGACTGTCCCACATCAATAAATAATCACAGGAACAATGAGCGCAGCACAATGATGATGCAGCAGTGCTGCAGAAAAGAACTGGAGGTTACCGTGAATGGCAAACTGAACTCAAGTCCACAATGTCACCCTGTTGCGAAAAAAACTAACATTGCTAGGGTGTATAAACAGGAATGTCACGTGTGGGACGTGAGGAAATTTTTCTGGCCCCCCATTCCATGCTTGTTTAGGCTTCCTGTCTTGCACACTGTGCTTCCAGAGGTGAGCGGATCAGCTGGAGAGGATCCAGAGAAAAGCAAAAGAAAGCTCTAGAAATAACAGCCTAGGAGAAAAAGATTGATCCCAGTCCTCTTATTTGACAGAGCAGGTGTCTGTTAACAACCTGCAAACTTGTCCATAGGGAGGTGTCTTAACTTGTGGACTTGTAAAAAGCTGCTGTCAAGAGGAAGAGAATATTTTGCTCTCCTTCTCTACTGTTAGCACGGTCAGGAAGCTTAACCTGAAGCAAAAAAGACGTGATTTAGGCACCCCCCCAAAAAGACAATACTTCTTCTATACACCTCAACTCCACCACCTTGTAAGGAGACAAGCAGTTATTGCTGGAGCAGATTGGTTGGGCAGATGGTGGGTTTTCATCACCAGGGCTCAAATTCAGCCATGAGAGGGGCTGGCCTGCCAGTGCTCTGAGAGAAGGAGGTGCCTGGTGCTGCCCACCCCACTTGCTGCAAGCTCATGGTGTCGCCTTGCACTGCAGAGCCACCATGCCCCTTTCCATCCCATCCCCCTTGGCTGGTCAATGTCCTGTGGCTTCAAGGCCATCAAGGGGGAGCTGCCACAACAACGCATGCAACAGCTCAAGTCTCTGAAGTCATAGCTCAAACAGAGGGTATGCACTTACATAATGTTTACCTGGATGTGAGCAGAATGCGAGGCTGGACAAGGTGTTTCTCTTTGCTGTGCCTGTGCCCAGGAGCCACTAAAGTTCCAGCTTTGTGGAGCATTCCCCTCGGCATCTTTAACAGGGCTTGCAAGTCTTTCACTGTGGTTGTTGGGTCTGTAGCTCACCAGTGCTTTCAGCTCTCCATAAATCTGGTGTCTCTCAGCATGCTTGCAAGGGTCTTCGTGCCCAGGCTGAGCGTGGAAGGGCCCTCATAGGTGCAGGACTCCTTCTCCTCCCTAGTGCTGCCATGGCCCATGGCTGGGAGAGCAATCTGGGTTGCCCCGCACAGCTGGGATCAGGCTACAGCACCACATGGTATTTTTGGAAGCCCACAAGATGCCATGGTCATGAAAGCATTTGTTTTCTACATCCCTAGTTTTCTTGACAGAGGGAAATCGCAGCTGTAAGAGACAGCAGTTGTTAAGGCAGATGTGTCAATTCAGCAGTTTTGAAGAGAGCTCTCCCAGGAGTCTGGGCAGAGTTTCACTGGTGTGAGCCACTTTGCTCCACTTTCAAAAGTGCAGAGATCAGACAGGCCCCAAATGCCAGTGCTCCCCTTTCCAAAGCCCAGCTCACAAAGGTGGCAATAGTGCCCCGCAAACCAGCTGCTGTACAGAGGCTCCTTTTCCAGAACAAGGCGTCTCCAGCCAGACTCTGCAATTTGCCTTTTAATGACTCTCAGATTTTTGTTTCTGAGATCAAATCACAATTGATCCTAAGTACAGGCGGATAGATAAAGCAGCTACTGCATATTTTTGAGTTGCTCGGTTACTGGCTTTGAGTCACTCTGTGTGGATTGTGCCGTCTTTCTAGCTCTTACATACAATATTTACACAGCTTTGTAGAACATAGCTGGGGTTTTTTGAGCTGATTTTCTGTGCTGATATGCAAAGAGATAACAGGTGCTATGCTCCATTTCAGGTTATAGCTTAAGAATTAATATTGCTGGAGGCACAACCAGCGTCATGGTTTGATTGCAGACTAATGCAGACATACGTAGGTTTGGCACAGCAGCCCTGTCCACACCACAGGGAACACATAACTGTGAACCTGTGCATTTTCAGAGGGTCCATGTGACCTGACCGATAACAGACAAGCTTTGTCCCTTGCATTTCAGGAAACCTGCTGCACTGTTATAGAGATAAATATGCTGTAGGGATCAATAAACAGCCACAAAATTCATGAGAGCCAAGGAAGCTTCGTGGCTGTTTGCTCATCTAAATGAGAGATTAACAGTAAACTGATATAAAAAATAAGAAGGACAAATCACATATTAGGTGATTAAAAGCTGATTCCACTAGAAATGTAGAGACCAAACAGTGACCAGGCTACAGGCGTTTGTGGATGCCAGCCCTGAAATTGTTGAGGCTGTACCAGTGTCAGAATGGAGTGGACAGAAATTGCTGAAAATAAAAGCAAAATGTGAGGAGGTAACTAGGAAGGTGATTTGTTATTGACCCTGGTGGACTTTTGTGCAGAGTTCCAGCCAGGTATTGGTCCCTGGAGCAGTGCACCCTGAACTGGAGCAGTGCACCCTGGGCTGCGGGGCAAAACTGCTGGTGCCTGTCCTGCCCACAGCCCAACAGAGACACAGGTTTGTCAGTCCAGCAATGCCTGAGCCTGCGCTCCACTCAAGCAGCTGTTTGTCACTCCTGCTTTATGGCTGTGTCTGGTCCTGGAAGAGGGAGATGCTTGCTCTTGCTGGCCTGGCCTCTGTTCACAGAAATGGGACTCTGGCACCAAAAAAAAACACTGAAGTCATCAGCAGTGTCTCCTTCCACTGGGAAGAGACAAAGATCAGCTGCTCAAGCTACACAAGAAAGAGGGAGCTGAAGATGTATTCAATGAGATACTTGGTGGGAAAAGCTGCTGAGAGAGAGGAGCAAACTGCAGGGGGAGGCTGCTCAGGGCTGGTAGGGTACAGAGGATCTGATAGGCAAGACAGCCAGCTGCAGAAATGCATCCTGCAGGACTCCTCTTTCACTGCACCATACAGGAGGTGTCTTGGCCACATTTGTAGAACATGAGGTGCTGAGCTGTGTGCTTGTGCTTCAGCCCTGGGAGGCTCTGTGCACCACAAGGTGGTGGGAGGCCGCAGACCCCATATGAGAACATTTATATAAGGACTGGAGTCATAGAGAGAGAGGAGAAAGGCATGGTAATACCAGAAGAACCCCACTGACTCTTGTACATCATTGTCCTCCTCTAGCTCCTGGCTACGTTCTCAGCCTTATGTAACTGGGTCTGTCTATCTCTCCACATATTTTCCCCCTCCTGGCAGCAAGTTTCCACTATGCCCTCCCCTGAACCCCATTGCTGTGCGCAGTGTTACAGGTAGAGCTCTGGTTGCGTCAGATTTGGGGATGTTGCTAGGCAGAACGTGCAGCATCGTCCTTGAGGCCACCCAATGCCACTTTTAACCCTGGCTTGGCTGTAGCATGGCAAGAGATAGGGCCACCTAGGGGAAGCAGGAAAATAATCCATAGGTGTTTGGTGAGGGCCTGCATGAGCTTCTGTAAAAAGATGAGAAAAAATGGTCTGGAACAGTGCAGTGCTCAGCAGAAGGGAGTCCAAGCAGCTTCAATAACATGATGTTTCTCTGGGAATCATTTTTGAAAGCTGCTATTCCTTATCCACCCCAGCAATCTCCAACCTGCCTCCCTTCCAAGTCTCTGGCCCCCCTTGTGGCCTCAGCAGTGCCCACAGCAGCGCTGTGGCCAACAGCAGGTCATGACTTCCAGCAGCGTCACCAGTGCTGAAGGAATGGCTGCTGCTGGTTGTGCCTGGGGAGGTGCAACCTCATCACTGGGGGTGTAATGAGCATGGGGTGAGCACAAGTGGTTCTTCTTCCTCTCACACAGGAACGGGTGTAAACAGGCAAACGAGGGCATCAGCAAAAAAAGATTAGCAGGATCCCTCTTGTCCCTGAGCAATTCTTCCATCTCTGGTTGTTTGCTGCCAAGGCAATACAGGAAGACTTGGAGCAGCCCTTGGAAGATAGGGAGGGTGCAGATGCCTCCCTTATTTATCCCAGCCCTGCTGGAGTCAAGGGACAGGGAGGCATAGGTTTCTTCTCATCACTTAGCAAAAAAGGGCATTTTGGGAATGGTGTCATCTGTGCTTTGCGGTACCATCAGGGAGGGAGAATTGCATCATTTCTGTTAGCTGCCAAAATTATGAGTTTGTCTGGGCCTTGCAGCAACCAAAAAAAGAAAAAAAAAACCTAAACCCATCGCAACTTGAACTTCCTTTAACCCTTTAGATTCTGGTGACTCCAAGACATCAGTCAGGGAAATGCCTGCCTCCCTTCAGCCTAGGGAGGAAGATGCATCCTGATTGTTACAATGCCACAAGCTGTCCTTTCTCAGCTGATGCTTTGGGAGCCCAAGGCCTTTGAGGTCAGGAACAGACTGGTTCTTTCTGTAGGCTTTGCGGGTCCATCAATCCACTTGCGGTGCATTACAAGGTGCTACAGCTGGGATACCTGGATGCTGTGCAGATTTTTCTCTGCAGCCTTTGAGGGCTGAGGGAAATGGTGCAAAAGGGTGGCAGCCCAGGGCTTCCAGGGAGCAAGGCTATGTCCCTCTGTAGGCTGCCCCCAAAAGAGTTAATGTGCAGGCATGTTCCAGGTGTTTGAAGTGAACACAGATGCAATGGGGAGGAGAGGGCAGTTTTGGGTGGGGAGAGCAGCCCTCTCTGTGAGCCAATGGCTAATCAAGTCAGGCCCAACGCCCAGTTTTGGGGCTTATTTCATGGGCAAGAATTTGCAGGAATTTCTTCTCAAGGGGATTTGTCCTGGATGAAAAGTAGGGACAAGACCCCCAAGCTTGTTGGTGTCTTCCTCTCTGTGCTGTAGAAGGTAAAGTACTACGCTCTGATACCTTGCTTCTTTCAGGGGGAGAAGTGAGGTGATCTTCCCTGGCTGCCTACAGGAAAGGCATCCATCATGTCTGTGTCTGCAGCTCCTCTTTGCACGAGAACCATGTTTCAGGGTGGTGTGAAGGTTCTACTGGGATAAACGCTGCACTACGCGTTTGGGACTCAGCCCCGCTCTTGAATTGGTTCATTTCTCTGCTTGGGTTTTATGCAGCCCTGCTGCATGTTTCTTCAGCTGCCTTTCTGTTGGTAGAATTGACAGCCAGAAGGTATTAGCAACAGAGAGGCTGAAATTTTGATTTGTGACCCTGTTAGATCAGCCTGTGTTGCTATAAGCAGGCTACGAGGCACTGCTGGCAAAGTAACTGCAGCAGCATGGGGCACATCTGGGTGCAAACTTCACCGAAGCAGTGAGAAATCTGCTCAGATGGCAAATCCTGGCTGGACTGGGCAATGCTACAGCCCTTGTAGCTCAGTCTCTGCAGCAAGGAAGGGATAGCTGTGGTGCAAATGTCTGTGAACGTGGGGTTAAGTTAATCCCACCAGGAAAGGGGCAGTGTCCACTGAACTACCTTTCGGTGGAGCAGAGAAACGGGGCAGAACAGAGAGTAAGCAGTTTAAGGCAGGATTACATGATGGTGTGTAAGCATCAGCCAGAGTGGACTTGGTGGCTCAGGAGGTCTCTGCCAGCCCTGTGCCCTGTCCCTAACCTTCTGCAGGTGAAAAGCCCTGAACCAGCAGCGCTCTTAAGTAAAGCTTTAGCTGATTAGGTCTGGCTTGTGTTCTGGGGATACATAGAATGGTTTGGGTTGGAAGGGACCTTAAAGCCTATCCATTTCAACTCCCCCTGCAATGGGTAGGGACACTTTCCAAAAGACTAGGCTGCCCAAGGCCACATCCAACCTGGCCTTGAACACTTCCAGGGAGGGGGCATCCACAGTGCATTACTCATGCTGTGGTGTAAGTCACTTTTGTGTGGGTTTTGGGGCCAAGAAGGCAGCTGTTCCTCTGTTGTACCTCGCTCTTTACCCAGCCCCAGGCAGGACTACAGACCCTTTGCTTGGGGCAGTGCCACCTCCCTGATTTTCCTCTTGGCCATACCAGTCTTGCACCATTTTCTCGGAGCTGCCTTTTGATCTAGGATCTCTGGGCTGGGCTGTTGCTCCCCATTGTTCTGCTGACATAGACAAGTGTCTGTAACCTATACACTGCCACCACCCAGTGCATCCTGATAACTTTGGACCAGAACTGCCTTTTTGTCATCTGAGATTTGATTTAAGCAATGCTGTCCTTCTGTCTGCAGACTGGAGGGACATTCTGGATGTCAACACACATAGCAGGCTGGTCCTTGTGTTTGCAGCTTGAGTTCTGCAAGTTGATAGCTGAGGAAGAAGAGGGGGCTGACCTGGTCCTTCTGTCAGTGGAACATTGAATCTGCAGTCTAGCAGTGACTATATATTGCTAACTCTTGGCCGCTGGCTTTAGTGGGGGCTCCTCCTCCTCAGCACAGCAAGTCCATCCGAGGCAGTGGTACAACTAGCACAGAGAAATGCCCTTATCTTTCCCACTCCCTTGTGTTCTCACTTATGTGTGGGGTTTCACTCCATCCTGGCCCCAAATACAGTCCCACTTGCTCCTGCTAGCTGAGTTGTCCAGAGGCAGAGTGCAGGGTCTACAGCTTTCAGAAGCTCTGCTTTTGGAGAGTCATGGGTTGTGGCCCCAGATGGGCAGATCTCTTTTTTGGCATGTGTAACTAAGATGAGGAAATTCACTTCACACTGACAGCACTCAGGATGGACTCATACCTGATCCAAGTGAATGGCTGTGGAGATCATGCCCCTATGCTGGACGTTCATCTCAAGGCCAATGGGAATGGCATGTCGCTGGGGAAGGTGAAGGGCCGGAAGCCAAGATGGGCTGTCAGGGCTTCTGAGATGTCAAAGAAGACTTTCAATCCTGTCCGAGCCATTGTAGACAGCATGAAGGTGGAGCCCAATCCAAAGAAGGCTATGATCTCCTTGTCCTTAGGTAAGCATAGCACTGCTGGCAGTGGGGTCAGCTGTGTGGCTGGCAGATTGCAGGGCCCTGAAGCACAGAGCTTGTGCGAACACCTAGGGATAGGCCAGACAACCACACAGCTCTGTGCCTGTCACAGAGAAACTTTACTATTTTTTTCAATCTTCCAAAAGGAGACCCAACAGTCTTCGGAAACCTTCCCACAAATGATGAGGTCACGCGGGCTATGAAGGAGGCTTTGGACTCAGGGCGTTATAATGGCTATGCTCCATCTGTTGGTAAGTGGACAAAGTGCTTCCTGCAAGAGCAGGATGAAGGCACGTGCCATCCCCTACACCACCTCAGGTATACGGAGCCCATGGATGTTTTCCCAGTAGCTCCCTGCAGCTGCCCTCACCAATAGTCACAAGCATGTGTATCCCCTAGATGCACCTGAGTCCCCTTCCCTATGTGATCAGTCTGAGGCTCAGAGCCTCCTGCAGAAGCTGTGAGCCTTCTACTGGCAAGAAAAAGCAAAACAGTCTGTAAAAACCTCCCTTGGATGTTTGGCTGCTCTTTTCCCAGGTTACCAGTCCTGCCGGGAAGCAGTGGCCGCATACTACACCTGCCCAGAGGCACCACTGAAGGCCCAGGTACCAAGGCCAAGCTGAGTCAGTCCCTGCAGTGCAGACAGGGTGCTGCTGCCCATGCCCAGAGCACACGGCATGGGGGCCCTGCCCCGGCTTTCCCCTTCCCCTGCCCAGCTGTGGGACTGAAGGTTTGCTCATGGCCTTGTTCCACAGCAGCCTCCTGCTGCTCTCATCTGCTGCCCTGAGTCCTTCTCCTCCACCCTCCTCTCCAGCTGTTGGAGGTTGCCTGCTTTCAGGCAGGCCCTGGACTTCTCTTCTTGGCTCAGAAGCCCTTATCTGACAGAGCCTGGGCTTTATGTCACTCCCTTGTGGCTTGGGCACTTGAAAGTTGCTGTGCTTTCCACTGACTCTTGTGGGGCTTTTTGCAGGATGTCATCCTAACAAGTGGCTGCAGCCAGGCCATAGAGCTTGCCTTGGCAGTGCTGGCCAACCCAGGCCAGAACATTCTGGTGCCACGGCCCGGCTTCTCCCTCTACAAGACTCTGGCATTATCTATGGGGATTGAAGTCAAACTCTACAACCTCTTGGTAAGTAGTGGCAGGCCTGGAAAGGGCAGCCCTGACATTTCTGTCTCTCAGAAACAACCTGGCCCTGCCTGGGAGGTGGATGAAGGTGACCTGAGCAACTCTCAGCACTCTGTCACACCTCACCCTGTGTGGCAAATCCAGTTCCTCAGCTGTTACTTTTCTTTCTCTTCACTTCACTAGCCAGAGAAGGCCTGGGAAATTGATCTGAAGCACTTGGAGTCTCTGGTGGATGAGAAGACAGCCTGCCTCATTGTGAACAACCCGTCAAACCCCTGTGGCTCTGTGTTCAGCAAAAGCCACCTCCAGAAGATCCTGGCAGGTGAGCCATGGCACGGGGCTTTGCTCCTCTCCTTATGGCTGACTGTAGCTTAGGAAGCAGAGCCTGCTCAGTGTGAAGGTGTTGCCTTATCTGGGCAAGACCATGCAGAGTGTGTGTCTTGCTTGTGCTGAAACACTGTGTGACTTGGACTGCTTATTTCACCACACTGGCTCTGCAGAGGGAGAGTGTTCACAGGAGTCTTGTGCTTCCTGAACCCTGGCCTGACGGTGGGAGGGCTGTGCTGTTGCCCCCACCAGTGAGAGCAGAATTAAGCTCAGTCAGGGCAGGGATTGGTTTCCAGGAGAAAGACAGGGTCCTTCTGCCCTGAGACAGAGCTTCCCTCAGAGCCCTACCAGGGCCTGCAGCAAAGGACAAGTCTGGTCCCACGGAGGATGCAGGGTGGTCAGGCTGAATGCCCTCTCTCCCACAGTGGCATCAAGACAGTGTGTGCCCATCCTTGCCGACGAGATCTATGGAGACATGGTGAGTGCCAGTTGCAGTCCTCTGCACCCCTTTCCTGCCTGTCCTTTCAGATGCACTTGCCCTTTGGCCATGGCAGCCAGGTCTCCAGAGCTGAGCAACAGCTTCACTCCCCTATGCTGCGCCTGGGCCTATGCCTGGAGCTCCCAGTCCTGTGGTGTGCAGTCCTGGGTGTTCCTCTCACATTCAGCTCCTTTCCTCCTCCCAAGTGGCTCACTTTCATGTGAGTGAGCTTGTGTTCATAACTTGAAGCTGAGAGCTTCCATCCTGGCCTCCCTTTTTGTGCCTCACACACACCTTCACAGCTTTCACAATAAGAGGCAGGGACAGCCCTAACACAGCCTCCTGTCACAGGTGTTTGCTGACTGCAAGTATGAGCCCATTGCAACTCTCAGCACCAACGTGCCAATCTTGTCCTGCGGTGGCTTGGCAAAGCGGTGGCTGGTTCCTGGCTGGCGGATGGGGTGGATCCTGATTCATGACAGGAGAGACATCTTCGGTAATGAGGTGAGAACTGTTGAGTGTTGCTGTCACGGCAACAGACCTGCAGCATCTTCAGTGTGTGGATCACCAGGGCTTTAACTGACACAGGCATGTACTACACTTCCAGTCTCACATGGGTGTCACCCAATTCCTTACATGCTTTCCTGCACCTCTAGGCTTTTCCTGCCCCTTTCTTACTCCATCTGCTCCCATACGTGGCCTTCTAACCTATATATATCTACACTATAAGATACTCCTTGTGTCTGCTGTTCCTCCATAGATGCCTTGTCCTTTTTGTGTGCTTCTAATTCTCTCTTCCCAAATAGCTCCAGCGTGCACTGAAGGTATGGCATGGTTTATCCAGCACATGGAGTCCACGTGTGGTCTCTATGTGTTCTTAAATGGTTTCTCTTAAAAGTAAGTACCAAGCGCCTTGCAGTGCTGGCAGTGCTTTATCTGGCTATTTTTTCAGCTGTGTTACAAGAACATCCATCTACTGCACTGACTTTTCCACCTAGAGGGCTTTCTGCAGAAGAAGAGGGAGAAGAGAGGACCAACTGAGTGAGCAGAAGAACTAATGTTGGTTGTCCCTATCTGGCTTTAAAAGTGTGGATTGTGGGCTCAAACCTAAGGGAAACGCAAAGTGGTATTTGGAACAGTTCTGGCTTTATTTGTATTAGCTGTATTCTGTCCTGGTTCAAGTCAGACTAGGAAGCTCCAAAGGTTGTCTTTGTTGGCATTACAATATGTAACTGATGAACAGAGAATGACACTGTAAGTAGTCTGCAAATACTTGGCATATGATCAAGCAAATATTCTTTAGTACTCTGTTTGCTCACTGAAGAGAGGGGTGTGAACAGCTGTAGAAACAGAGAGTAAGTCTTGGAGCTGTCCCTTTTCTTCAGGAAGGCACCATCTGAGCTGCAAACACCCCCGTGTTCTTTCAGATCAGGGACGGCCTTCTACGACTGAGTCAAAGGATCCTAGGGCCCTGTACAATTGTCCAAGGAGCACTGGAACGCATCTTGCACCGAACACCCCCGGAGTTCTACCACAACACCCTCAGCATCCTCAAGGTAAACAGGCTGTAGCAGGTCAGCACGGTTTGTCCATAGATTGTTTGGAGGGAGTCATACCTCTCTAGCTCATCATCCCTCCCTACCCTGCTGCAAGGTGCAGTTGTCTGTGAGCCCAACAAATCCAATTCCAGCAGGAGACAGAAATGGGGGGCAGAAATATCAGCTGATAAGTTTCAGGCAGCCCAGCCCTGAGCTGGAGTTGATGACCTAGGGGATGGGATGTTTCACGCTGATTTGCTGAGCTCAGCTCAGTCACAGCTGCTGAACTCAAGGCCATGATCATCCATGCTGTTTGCATTTGCTGTTCCTTTATTTGCAGTGGGCAAACCCGTTTATAGTCCTGGTCCAGAACCTGGCTTCCATTCGCTGACCTGCTACCTGGAATTTCTCCTGTTTTGAAATTTCTCCTTTCTGCTTTTCAGTCCAATGCTGACCTTTGTTATGCAGCCTTATCAGCTATCCCTGGCCTCAAGCCTGTCCGTCCTGCTGGAGCCATGTACCTCATGGTAAGTGAGGAGAGTGGGGTGCCATTTCCAGATCAACACTCACACCAGGCCTTGTTGCCTGTGCTTGTCAATGGTTTCAGGTTGGTGCTTGGCACCAGGTCCCTGTTACCATGCATTTTCACATTGCATCCCTTGGTCACTTTAGAAGACCAGAACATGTCATGTGCTTCTCACACAGCCCAGGCTGGTACCTATCACCCACATCCTCTTCTGTAAAACTCAGACTTCTACTTTGCAAGACAAAGTTGTTTAACCTGGATTTGAAGCCTGCTGGCACTGGGAAGCCCCTGCACCACAAGTCACCTTCTTATCACACCTCCTTTTTTGTTTCAGTGTCTTCAGTTTTTCATCAGCTTTTAAAAATGTGGTCCCAGAACTGGAGAATAATGCAATATCAGTCTCACGTTCTAGACATGATTCTTTTCAGTTGGTACCAGAGTTACACAAGTCATTCTGCTTATGCTGTTTCTGTGGAGGCACAGGTCTAAGATTCTTTCATGCCTATTGCATTTCTGCAGTATCTAAATATTCATTTCAGATTAAATAACCTGGTAATTTTCTTCTTCCACTGGCTCTCAAATTATCTCTCACCTGGTTTGTTTAAGAATAGTTTAATGATATGTTTAAAATAATCTTTGGATTTAAAGAAATGGCCAAGATATCACTGTCCTTATCTGATAAAGAGACGGCCTTCTTCTTTCCAAATACAGAACAGATATTTATTGAACACTTTAGCATTTCTGTGTCAGTTTACAGACCCTGCAAGGATTTATTTTGTTTGTGATAGTCTAGACCTTGTTATCTTCCTTTTTTTAAAACCCAAAACATTTATTTGGCTTTTCCTTACTATATGGATTTATTGCATGACAGAATTATTAATGCATATTGACGAGAGTTCTCTCCCAAGCTCTTTTTCAATATCGTATTTATTCCTTTTCACTTCTAACTGGTGACTGTATCTTTGCCATCATTTTTTCACTAAAATTGTCCTTAACTGAAGTTCCAGCTTTAGGTAGTTAGTGAATACTTGTTCAGTTTTATTTTATACGTTTCTGTTTGTTTCTTACATTCCATTCAGCCCAAACCATGAGCAAAAATTGAGGGCAAGCAGGTGCACTTGACTGGGAAGTTGCTGGGCCATGCGGGTGAGCAGGGACACAGCAGATAGTTTTGATGCCCTTGGTTGCCATGTTGCATCCCTCTGCTGCAGGTTGAGATTGAGATGGAGCATTTCCCTGAGTTTGAAAATGATGTGGAGTTCACCGAGCGACTCATTTCGGAGCAGTCTGTGTTCTGCTTGCCAGCCACGGTGAGAGCCTCAGGGAGCTGTGGGGCCACAGCGTGGGGAGAGGAGCAACAGGGGTTTGCAGCCCTGAGCTCTGGGGACAGGCTGGGAGCTGTGTTGTAGTGTCCTTGGTCTGTGATGGTGCGTATGCGCTGGCTGTGAGCTCCAAGTGCAGTGTGTAGGGATGGAGACTGGCAGTCTCTGCCTTACTAACAGCCCTCAGTCAGGCTGCCAAGATCTTCACAGCTCCAGCCTTGCTCTCTGTTTTTCAAGTCGACAGAGCTGTATCCCTGAACTCTATGTACTCCAACACCTCCTTCCTGAAGCTGCTCCCTCAGAGACCCAGGACTGCTACCACCTATGTTCCTTTCTTTGCCACAATTCCAATTCCCCATCCCTGTATGCACAGGGTCAATCTACAGGCTGAGAACATCTGTGTCCACCTCCCTCCAGCTCCACTTCCAGCAGGGATACAGATCGAGCCTTGGACAGGCTCCAGCCCTCTGTCAGCCTGGCTCTTTGCAGTCCATTCCCCCATTCCTGCAGTCCACACAGAGACCTTTGGCCTGTCACCCTCACAGCATCATGTCCACACAGATGCAGATGGGAGAATTGCTTGAAACATTAAAAACAGTCTAAGCAAGCAAGAGCCCAGCCCAGCTGTCCTCCAGTCTGTCCTACACAGGCCATTTTCACTAGCTGACACAGTATATGAAAGGCAGGGCTGTGAAACTACAGCTCTATCCCAGGTAACCTTGCCAGCTTCATTCTTTCTCATTTCAGTGCTTCGAGTACCCAAACTTCTTCCGCGTGGTGATCACCGTGCCTGCAGAGATGATCATAGAGGCCTGCAGTCGTATTCAGGAGTTCTGTGAGATGCACTACCAGGGTGCTGAGGGGGTCCCAGACATGGAATGTGACAAGTAGCCACAGCGGGCCTCCTGCCCCTCTCAGGCTTCACCTTGTGTGAGGCAGCAGGCAGGCAGGGCTGCTTCCAGCCAGCCCCACATCCCCCTGCCTGCAAGCAGCCACTGTCCTGCTGCTTCACTTTTTATGCTCCACAGACCCCTCAGCACTATGGGAAAAAGCAGCCACCTCTCTCTCCTTCTCCACTGCATCTTGCACACCCCTCTGGCATCCAGTGGTCTCCATATACTCTGCATTTGCACCCTGTGTTGGTCTGTGCTGCCTGCAAACCAGCTGGAGGCAGGGACACATGGCTGCTCCGATGCCATGCCCGGAGTCCCATGTGGCCAGTGGCTCCTGTGCTGGCTGCACTTCTCCTTGGCTACTGTCCAGGAGTACAAGAGAAAAGTACCCACCTCTCACTTACCTGTGTTACCTTAGGAGGCCAGAGCTCGTTATACAGAGCCCTTTGTGTGACAAAGGGAGTAAGTTATTGTAACTTTTTTTATGAATAAACATGCTGACACACCAATCTCTGCACTGTGCTGCTGTTACGCTGTGTCTGGTGTGGTTGCTATGCAGGTCACCCTCGCCTGGCCCCATGCTGCAGTGCCCCAGCCAGCCCCTGCCTTGCAGATGGCCATCCAGGGCCAGACGCCTCAGCCTCGCAAAGACACTCAGCTGGCCCTGAGGGCAGGATCACCTGGCAAGCCTGGCACAACCTGCAGCCACTCCTGTGGCAGCCTGACCTCCCCCCTACAGACCAGCCCTGTCTGTACCTTCCCTCTCCCTGCAGCCCCCAACAGAGCAGCAGGTGCTGGCACCCACTGCTGTGGAGAGTTGCTGCCTCGTGGACCACAGGCGGCCATACCAGATGCTGGTGCCTGGGCATTCAAGGCAGGGGCAACTTGACATTTCTTGCTGCAGTGGTGAAGAAGAAGGTAGTACCCCATGAAATGCTCATACTGTACAGGGTGTTTGGGACATGCCAGCAGTACCAAGGTTACTGATCGCTGAATACGTCAGCTCCATAAAGTAATAAGGAACTGGTGGCCTGGTGTCTGTTCATTTCACGGAAATAGGAGGAGTGCCCGTGCAGTCAAGAGGAGATAACGCTCACACTGTACGGGGTGTTGGTGAGGCGCCAACAGGGCCACGGTTACTGATTGCTGAAGGATAGTTCCATAAAATAAGGAATGGTGTCCTGCTCTCTGTTCATTCCACAGAAGAAGGAGGAGTGCCTGTACAGTCATGAGTACACAACGCCTTTTGGATCATCTGTTGCGGTGAGTTGCTTGGGGAGCCTTTTCTGAAAGTGACAGAGGGGTGACTTGCAGAGTGCTTTGCACTGTCACCTACAGCTCCGTACAACTCCCTTCTGGCAGAATTGGGATCTACAGGTCAACACTGCCTTCCCAGTGACAGGAAAAGAGAGCTAGCTCTAGATTACATGCTACCATACCTCATTCCAGGTTCTGTAGGTATCTCACTGCCTCCTCTTGCCCTGTCCAGGACAAAGTCTGGATACCAGTAGTCTATTAGAGGGGAGGTATCTAGATGAGAAAGAGAGCACTGTATGAAAAACTCATCGACACATCAGCTGTGCACCCTTACTACACCCTCTTCCTTCAAAGAAAGCAATCCCAGAACAAAAAGAAAGAAGGAGAAGCTGGCGCTATGGATGAATGGCAGATTATTTCAGTGATTTCATGATGTCAGACTTCCAGAGCCAAATAACCTGAGATGTTAAAGAAAAAACATTGATAAACATTAAGTAAGGTGGTGTGGGAGGGGTCTGTTGTGCCAGAAGACCTTCACAGCATGACATTCCTGCATTGTGTCTATCACAACTGTCAAGTCTTTTTGTTTCCTTCAATTCTTCTCCACGTATCTTGAGTTCTGTGGCTTCAATCCCCATTACCAATGAGCAGTTCCTGGTTTTAGAGGAAGCTCCTCCTTTCAGACCGCTCTCCCTCATGGACCCCTTTCCTTTCAGAGTCGACTCACAGTTGTCTGTTAAAATGCAAATATTCTGCAATGATTAACACTGTTCTTAGCCCAGCAGCATTTGGCCAGGGACACTGAAAGAGTCAGAGATACAGGCATATATAGCTCATAAATCTTCAGATATTTAGATTTCTAAAGACCACATCCTCTATTGCCATCTTTTGCAAACATAACGCTGCCTTTTGACCACACCTAGGTTTTCCCTGCTGCAATAGCAAACTAGCATTAAACCACAAATGTACTAGTATCATTTTTCATGCATTACACTCACAGATGCTTTGCGTCACAGCGTGGGTGTAGCCTAGAGCACCTGCCAGCCATGTAGACTACCCAAAGTTGGTGTTTGGAAGTGCTTTGTGCTAATGAAAGCCCCCATCAGCACTGAGACCAAGGAAGAAGCCAAGACACAGGTCTGGAGCTGCTCTTCCTTAGATGCTCAAAACAAGGTCTGCAGTGCTCTGGTAGAACTCCTTCAGTGCCTTCCTGCCTGGTCCACAGCCATCCTCCCTGTCTTAGCTGGGCAGCACCAGTTGTACACCCTGGAGCAGGCTTGCAGTGTGCTTCTCCTCTTCTCTGCACTATCAGAATGGGCCATGTTTAGAAGGAGCATAACTTACCCCAGACACAGGGACCCAGGCAGTGAGGCAACCTTGTCCCTAGTGCTTTCCTTGGGAAACAAGGAACTTCTCAGCTCACAGGAAAACTAAGGTGAAATGTAAAATCCACAGGTTTCAAAGGGGCTGGCAGCATGGCCCAACCCACCTGCAGTGCCACAGTTCACCCTACAGGGTTGGGCCACACCACATCTGCCAGCAGTGAGGCCATTAGCCTCCCCCAGGTGCCTCAGGAACCTGGATGCAACCCAGCCCCTGGCCCCAGCCTCGCTCAAGCTC
Organism: Dromococcyx pavoninus; assembly: GCA_033558185.1. Taxonomy (NCBI): domain Eukaryota; kingdom Metazoa; phylum Chordata; class Aves; order Cuculiformes; family Neomorphidae; genus Dromococcyx; species Dromococcyx pavoninus. The sequence goes on along the minus strand of JAUMJL010001171.1, from coordinate 65,915 downwards.
CCTTCTAGCAGCCCTGCCTGCTCCCAATGAGGCTGCTGCCTGGAACAGTCCCCAAGTGCCATCCTGCCAAGGGGCCACGACGCTTGGCTGTGATAGCCTGCCTGAGCCAGCCTGCTCTTCACCAACATGTAACCACCCTGTGGCAGTGGGATGATGTGGTCTGCACTGGCCTGGGGATGATCCGGGAGCCCCTGCAGAACCAGGGCCTCGCTCAGGTGACGTTTGAGTATTGCTTGGAAGTGGGATGGGGAGAAGACCTATAAGAGCCCTTTGCATTGTCTTGTGTTGTCTTCCATTAGCTTATTTGACTTGGTTCAGTGCTCCCTGAAGCCTTGCCAGAGCAAAGAGGTGTTGTCAGTAGGTCTGAATGACTTATTTCCATGATGCCTGACAGAAATAGTTGGTGCCAGCACTGGATCTTCTGCATTCTTGTGCATCATGTGGACTATGCATACTTCAGCTCTGCTTATCGCTGTTGTTCCTCCCAACTCAGGAGTAACTGTTCTAATCCAAGCTTCAGTGCGTGTGCTGATTTCTGGTTTTAGACTTCCTGTGTATGTAAAGAAGGCAGAAGCTGAGCGCTAACTAAACACATAGGGGTTTTTTGTAACGTATTGGTAAAGTACTTAGATTCTTATTTACATAAGTGTTTTCCTGTCTCTCCTGTTTTCCCATTTTCCCATTCCCCCACCACTTGAGATACTGGAGTGCTATAGTACAATGAAGTCAATTAGCAAGTGTTGCCAATCCATTATCTTGGAAGACATAGAAACATAGTCCAGTAAGGTTCTTTCTGCGCTAAGGATTCCTGTTTCCTGGTATTGAACAGACAGACCTAGGGTAGCGCTATCTTACTTGTCTAGACATGGTAGAATACACTTTTCATATCATTCCATAAGAAAATGAAAAGGGAGATAAATAAAAATAAAACCAGATAGTAGATGGGTTGGTAGTACAAAAAAAACAGTAATATTTAGTAACAGAAATGTAGGTGATATTGTAGACCAGGAAATGAAATAATGTCAGAGAGATATGGCCAAGATGTTTGCTTACCAATGCAAGGAATCAGCAGTAAAACAGAGGAACTACAACTTCTGGTACTGGTTGTAGAGTGGGGGAAACTCGCAGACCAGCATAGACAGGCAATAATGAATGGCACATTCGTATCCAAGGACATGCATTGTTCACCAAGGATAGAAACACAAGGAAAAGTCACGTGACAGGTAAATCACGAAGAGGGAAAAACCACAATGGTTGCCTGAAAAATCTCTTTGTAGAGAACTTAGAAGAATGAGTGACTGAAAGGTATTAGATTAATAAATGTAGTCAGGGACTGCGTGAGTATGGAAGACTTTCAGCTTTTCAGGTAGCAAACTGAAACCAAACATTACTACTAATAATAACCAATTGTTCCTGATGTGAGAGGGAGATTTGTTCATTGAATTAGCGAGCTGATAAGTGACACTACTTTACAATCGTTTTGGCAAGCAGTTATCATCTTGTAGAAGAAAGTAATGGAAAATAACCTCCAACCATGTGAACACAAACTGGATTATTTTAAATTATAGAGAGAGAAACAAAGATTAGTTGAAGTGAGGAGCACAAATACCAGCATGTGGATAAGGCTTGTACCTTCCCTAGTCCAAAACGTATCTTCATGTTCAACTCTGCAGTTCAGAACACAGGGAATAGTTGTTTGCACTCAGCAGTGGTGATCTCATGGTACTTGTCAATGGCTTATGATCTGACTAAATCTTTTTTGCTGGTCCAAACAGCTACATAATCAATCACAATGCACATTGGTTCTGTTCTCTTTGTTTTATCTCTACAGAACTAGTGAAAAATGGCTCAGGCAAAAATTGTGCTTTGCTGCCTGAAGGTTGAGCATGTTTCATTATGACTTTCCTGCTGCCCTCCACAGATCTCTCTAGTTCCTCATGGCTGTATTTATAGTTCATTTGTCTTCACTTGATACTGGAGTCCTCAAGTCTGCGTACACGTTTTGCAGTGTTTTGTTTCTTTCTTACAAACTTCTGTCTTTCCACTACAGCTTTAGAGGTGCCAACTAGAAAACGACAAAACTGCCTTTGCTTTGAAAAGGAGATCTCTTTCTGTGGCAGTGCATAGCCACTGCATTGACTCAGAGGGCAGCTCCCTGATGCTGTACCTTTGGGATGCAGGAAATGTGAACCATTCCATAACACACCTCTTTCAGGTGTATGACACCAGGAAACAACTAATTCTCTAAATAAATATTAACACACATGTGAGAGGCCTGCAGTCACTTAAATCTGACCTTCTGCCAGGAAGGCAAGAAAAAGCAGCAGCGTATCAGTCCTTGTGTTTGAGCGTCTAAATGTTTTCCTAAGGTCAAAGTTGTGGCAGAGCCAGAAAGGATGTTGCAAGATTGCAAACCTACCTTCAAATTTTAGAAGAGAATGTCCCTTTCATCTCTGCCTGGAATCCTGTCAATAGATAAACATTGCTGTCTCCAAAGGAAAGTGCTTCCAAAGGCTGGGCTCGTGAGGCAGATGAGTCGAGATATTGAAGAAGAGGGAAGAAGGATGCAGAATGTATGAAAGCCTTTCATCACACTGAGTCCTCTTAAATGTTGCACAGGGTTGTGATCTACCTTGCATGTAAAGGACGGCTCCAGGTTTACTAACCCTCCTCTGACTTAGTGTGCCAGCTCCTTTTACAATGAGTGGCAAGAGACAGAGACTCCTGCAGCACAATTCCCATGAGCCGCTTTAGCTATCAACCTTGTATAAGACAAGTTGTGTGTTGCATATAAGAGCAGATGCTAAAATTCTATATGGCTTGAAGCCTGTGAAGAGGGAGAAGTTACTCATTGTCTCTCTTGATAAAAAAATGATGGTATTACAAATACAGTTGTTATATGCCAGGTTCAAAACAGAGGCAAGCAGTTCTCACAACATGCAGCTGAACATATTCTCATTGCCAGGGAATACTGCTGATGCCAGAAGTATCTGTGAGTTCAAAATATGATTGGACAAGTAAATAGAGAAAAAAATCTAGGTGCTGTGAAATGCAAAGACAAGCTTGATGTCAACTGACTTTGAGCAGCTTCAGTGCAGATGTCTATTCATAAACATCACCACCTACTCTTGTCACAGAGAACAGAAAGAACAGGAACTTTTAGAGCATCGCTTCACCAGCTTAGATACCTACATTCAGAGAGGTGAACCAAATACTCCAGAGTATGCTGCCATTCAGGAGAGCACCTAGGCAGGAAACGTCCTTCTTTTTCTCTTTCCTGGGCATTTGCTCTTGATGATGGCAGAAGACAGCATGGGCTGAGCTGATCCCACTGCCCTAAGCACGCCTGTTTCTCTCATCAGATTGTCAAAGACGCACCTTCAGGGAGAGATTCTTCTCCAGTGTCAGCACTGAGGAGTTTCCTCTAGTCCATATCTCTGAAATGATTCCTCAGTCTACTCCTGTTGCTGCTGTGCTGGGCCAGATATGCTCTGTGTACATGTGCTGTGGAGCACAACACATTATTTGCTTCTTCAGGGAAAGAAATAGATACTCCGGCTGCATGGGCAGTTCACAGGGCTCAATAGTCTCCGAGTCCCTAGAAAACACCTTTAATACCTTTAAGGAGGGTAGAAAGCAGAAATGTCATCAGTCATTGTGTGAGGTGGGAGCTAAGTGCACAAGGCCAGGTAATATGGGGTCGTCTGACTGCCATATACTTCTGCTTTGTTTCATAAAAGCTATGAGTCAGATATGCAGAGAGAATGAGGTCCGTTGTTCAGGAGCCAGAGCATTCCTTTCTCTTTCCACAATGTATATGTTTCAGGAAATGCACTGTGCCAGAACAGTGTGCCCTCCCAAGCCTCACTCCAAAGAAGAGGACATTCTCCTCTGTGCAACTGCTCATGCCACAGAGGCTGCCTTCTGGAGAGTTCAGCCAAGCAGTCAGAACTTGCAACAGTAAAAATCTGCCCCACTCTAAGACTAGAGGACTGTACAGCAGTATTCAGTGCTGTCATGATGCCTGAACGTCAGTGCCAAAGGACCAGGGCTGGGCAAACTACATACAGGTGGAACAGGAGTTTCAATACATCTCTGTTCATGCAACTGTTGGTCAGGGAGGAATAAGGTTTTGGGAAGAGCCACTCAAGTGGTGTGACCATTACAAACCAGCTTAGCCACACTTAATGACATACACATATACCCTTCCTACAAACGGTGTTGGTGCAGGACATAGGAACACGTAGCTGAATTCAGGTTGCACAGAACATTGCATGCTGCAGGGCCCTACCTGGACCACTGCCAGCTTCTCACCTTTTTTCCCAGCCCAGGGTTACCAGAGCTTGACAATTGTGTTTGCAATGCAACAAGTGAAAGGGAACATGACCTGCCCCTCTCAGGTTCTCTCTCCTGCTGGAAGGACCAGCTTTGCCTACATTTTTCAATTCTGCAGTCTCCTATGCTCCACTCGCCCTTAGAGCAGCTCCAAGCGATCCTTGGGGACAGATGACACCATCAAAAGAAAGTCTACACCTCTGCAGATGGTGTGACAGAAATGATGAGACCTGGAACAGGAACGACCCAAAGCAATTGTTTCTGTATGGCTGCAGAACACCACGCGTTTCTCTTGAGGCCAGCACTGCCCTTCTTCACTACCTTACCCGGCACAGCCCCACTGCAGCTCCAGCACCCCTTGTGAATCATTAACAGGCCAAGTCCAACTGCTCCTTTCACAGCTTCTCCTTTCACACAATTTTTCTTCCCAGCCCCTAGATGTTTAACTCAAGCAAGGTAGAGACCAAAAAGAGTCAAAAAGACTTCACGTGAATCTACATGTTCTGACAACACCACAAGCAGCCAGAGCAATGGCAGGCAACTACGCCCTATCCCCTATCTCTGCACTGCTGGTGGGCAAGCTGGTCCTCTCTGCAACGAAGGTTCCTGTTCGCCCTTTGCCCCGACGCTCCACAGACATCCCTGTTCCTGCTTTTACAGAGAGCTGTCCCTTCTGAAGTTTGCAATAGGACTCAATATAAAAGCATCTCTCAGTCGTCTCCATGAATTTTCTGACCCTCCTGCTTTACTAGGAGTGTCTGGTCATTTGTGTCCCTGCAAGAAACTGCCATTCTCATGCGTGGCTGCTTAGCACAGGGTGGAGTTCTCTACTTTAAGGCTGGTCAAAGTAGGCGGGCTCTGTAGAGTAGTCAGACTTAGAGCTGAGACATACACAAATGAAGGGGACAGGAGGGAGCAGGCACAGCTATAGGTAAGAGCTGAATACAGGTGTATATAAGAGCCTGGCATGAAGGCAGTGTGCCAGCATGTGAAAACACAGCAGTTTGTGTGGCTGCCTGAAGGAGCGTGTACCACAGCAGCGTACTTGTGTGAGGGCAACTTTGCTTCAACCAGATCTGGTGGTGCTTCCAGAGGACTTATTAAGGTGAGATTTTCAACCATTTCTTGGTATTCGGTGTGGATGCTCTGATGCCCAGAACTGTATTCACTGCTCGTGCTCAGCAGCCTGAACTGAGAGATAATTTTTGTAAAACACTGTAAACATGCAGATGCCATTAAATTGCTACATGACTCCTGTTGCAGAAAGAATGTGCTGGTGTGGCTTAGAGGGTAGATCCTGCTTCTCCAGACTGTGCTCTCAGTGCCCCTTCTCGGCATTTCCTACTAGTGATCGTCATCTGCCATCTGTTCTGCTTTCAATGGGCAGGTGCTACTTCTATTTCTGCAGAAGATGAGCAGGCCAAATTAAAGAAGGATTTAATACAACTATAAGCAACCATCAGCGCCATCAAAGACCGGTGTCTGGGGCTTCCATTGGCACCAGATCCTCTTAGCTATACTACTGCTACTACAGCAGTGAGGGATCTGTATGGTTCTGGAGGGGTGACAGAGCTGCAGAGCACCCAGCCAGTCTTCACAGCACGAGCTGTACTGTCACCTCCCTCAGACGTGCACAGGTTCAATATTCTGTACTCTGGGCATGTACCACCCATGCTTAGACTGTGTTTTGTGGGTATGCTTCCCTTGGGCTGCTTGCTGCTTTCTGTAATGATTTTTCTTTGCCAGGATCAAGCTTTTCCAAGGCCCCTATGTGTTTCTGAGAAGCTTAAAACTGTTCATTTTTTGGAGACACCAGCTGCTCAGGCAGGCAGATCCCAGTTCTTTGTGTTCTCATACATGTGCTGTGGGAGACTAACATGGTAACACTGGATAGCCATATTTTCCAGTAGTTTCTGTTCTTCATCCTGAGTGCCTTGAGATTCTTCCCGTTCTTTCTGCTCTCAGAAAAATCCTGGCCGATTTTTCTGCCAGCAGACAGTAACAGCGTGCCTTTTTTTTGTTCTGCACCTGAGATTGTCTCAATCATTCTGGGCTGATCTTTACTCTGTGAGGGCTTCATGTTTCACTTTCAGCCTGAAATGAATTGAATCACTTGTGACTCTGGATGTCTGCTGCAGGGAAAATGAGGTTAAGCTTAAGACTTGAGTTTAGCTGCCATGATCAAGTGATACAGTGGTGAAAAATAAGATCAGGTAATTGGTATTTCTTTCATATTAGAAAATGTCTCACAGAACTTCTACCACTTTCTGCTGCTCCTCTGTTCCACTTCACCAGGCACACACAACTCTCTTCAGTCCTTCTTTTTCCCTGTGAGACATACTGGTCAGGCAAACAACCATCACTACTTCTCGTAAAGGAGAAGAAGCTGTTGAAGCTGTGGCCTCTCATGAGGCCATTTCTCAGGCAAACACCACGAGCAGTCACAGGGATGGTCTGCTTATTTTGTGAAATATCCAAAACATCTCACTGTCCCACCCTGGTGTGATTCAAGATAAAAATGCACCCTTACTTCCCCAAAAAAATTAATCCATTCTCTCTGACTCAGACTATTCACACACAGGTTTCCAGAGAGATGATTCACGTAGTTTTAAAACTGCCTGGATATCTTAATGCTACCGTCCAGGTCTGCTCAACGGAGTTTTTTTCCAATTAAGAGCTCTGGCTATTGTCCAGGAACTCTGTTAGGGTTAGAATAATGACATTAATGTTGCCAGATGGAGGTGATATCATCAAAGTTCATTCGGAAGCCAGGACTTTTGGTAAACACTGCCGTGTTCATTGGCAAGGAAGAAGCTGATATATATAACTTGTTTTTACAACAGTCTTTTTTTGCAGGTCTTCTACGGTTTGGTCCAAATGTTGACCTGAATCAGCTTCTTGTCAGACCTGAACACTACAGTCTATTTGCATAACAACAACAACAACAAAAGAAAACCAGTGGGCCACTTGTCCAGGGGACTAGAAGCACGTGGTCCTTCACTAAATGCACAGCCCCATCCTTGCAAGATATTACTAAAATAAAATTCATATTGTGGTAGCACTTACTGGCAATAACCAGGCTGGGCATTGTCCTGGTTCTGAGAAATTATAATTCCTGCCTTATAAACTCTAAGCTCAAAATGAATGCACAGCAGTTAAGATTAGATAAACAAGCCAATCTATGCACATACACTGGAGGGACAGATGAGTACTGTTCCTAGTTGGTTAGCAGCAGCTGGTTACGTAGTTGGTTAGCTGGAAATCTAAACATCAGTGCTCCAGGAACTGAAATCATGAGTGGAGACACCACCATGCAAATTAGTCCAAAAGCTTCACTGCAGAAGGAAACTGAGGCAAGGCATAAGGAGGAGGTCAGGGAAATTTTGACTGGGAACATTACACATTACCATGGACCCAGAAGATAACATAGTAAGCACATAGAAGGAAGTGGTGCCCACACTGGGGCCAGCTGGGGTATACTTTATACCTCTGTTGCTTTAGCAAGGAGGTAGCTGCTCTGTGTGAGCATGGCAGCCTGAACTCAGAGAAAAAAAAAAAAGCAGCGTACAAAGCTATAAGGACCTGGACATCAGTGCTGTTCTGTCCAGGAGGACTTCCAGCTTGCACTGCAGCCCTGAAGACCCTGCTCTCCCTGTCCTATCTGGCTGTGGAAACACCTGGAAGGACTTTCTAATTTTAGTTCACCTTGGGAAATGTAAAGCAGTTGCACTGCCAGCAAGGCCTGTCTCCACTGCAGCACAGCTGAACTGCCAGCCTAGGATGTGGTGACAGGGGAGCACTCCGCACTGTGCGGACTTTGGCGCTGTCTGAGGAGCCAGTCCCTTGGGGTGGCCAATGCTGCAGGCACCCACCTGGATTCAAGGCACAATCAGGCACAGCGCGTGGAGAGCGTAGAAGAGAGGAGCAGTTGGCAGAGCACGTTTAAATGTACTCCTTTAAATTAAGTGAATCCTTTCTGCCTCACATCCATCCCTCACAGTATGCTTCCTGCAGATTCCTGTGCCAGCTGTTCTCAGGCCATGAATTGTCCCCGGAAAGCACAATGGACATTTTGCAAAAATTAAATAATCCTTAGCAGGCAGAATAGATATTCAGTGCGAGAAACAAGAAGCCAGCTTTGGACAGGTCTTTCAGTTGGACCAATACATTGTGTTGTACATCTTCTCATAAAAGCTCTACAGGATGAGCTGGGCTGGAGGGAGAGACAGCAGGAGACATCATTTAAAAATGAGTTAGGCTAAGGAAAGGGTTAGTTGCAGGTAAGACTGCCTACAGAGAGATGGATGAGAGAAGCCCTTGTGGGCCTTTCTTGTAAAACTGCCTATGATTCTCTCATTGTGGAGGAGATATTGTTAAGCTTAGATTTATTATAGTACCAAATTTCTTCCTTTGGTATGTGAGGTTTTGCCTGTGATGACAATAAACATTTCCTGAAGTTCCAAAAATAATATAAGGAAAAAAATTGAAACCCACATTATATTTTTAGATTATTCTGGCATAAAAATAATTGTAAACAGTGGTCAGAGTAGAAACTTAAAAGTAACAATGTGGAACTCTTTGATTCTCCACAAAAACTCATTGTTCCATTTCTCCTCCATAAAAATTTCTGGGATCATGCCTGCAGGAATTGTGTACACTACATACACATTTATGTGTACTGACATATTTCGATACACGGAAGTAACTTTTGAACTTTGATAAAAGTGCAGACAAGCTTCCAATGAACTTCTGAGACTGCTTTAAAATGGCTTACTGACAAACAGTGTTCTTGTTAAAGAAAACTTTCAGCCCTGCAGGACTGATGCCCTTTCCAAAGACACCTTGTGCTGTAGTTGTCACAGTATCACTGTAATGTGGCAGCTTTCCAAAACCCTGAGCCTGCAGAGGAAGTGGCAGAAGACATCTTGCCCTCTTCATGATCCTGTGATGCTGAACTTCCTCTGTCTCCACAGGTCCCTTGCAACCATGACGATGCCTAGAAGGGCGCCAGTGCTTCTGATACTGGCACTTCTGTCCTTCCTTTTGATCCACTTCCACTTCCAACCTTGCAGCAACAATGCCCTCACAGAAGTCAAATCTTCTCCAGTCCACATCCTCATTCTCTCCTCCTGGCGGTCAGGATCTTCCTTCACTGGACAAATCTTCAGCCAGCACCCCAGCGTCTTCTACCTGATGGAGCCTGCATGGCACGTGTGGGTTAAGATGTACCAGAACAGTGCTGGAGTCTTACAAATGGCAGTACGGGACCTTATCAGGTCGGTCTTTCTGTGTGACATGTCTGTGTTTGATGCTTACATGTCTAGCCAGAAGAAAAAGTCTGATTTATTCCAGTGGGAGACAAGCCGAGCCTTGTGCTCCCCCCCTGCCTGTGACTCATTCAGCCGCAATGACACAATCACTGCACGCAACTGCAAAACAATGTGTAGCAAATACCCATTCAGCACAGTGGAGGAAGCTTGTAAAACCTACAGCCATATTGCTGTCAAGGAGGTTCGGTTCTTTGACCTTAAAGTTCTCTACCCACTTCTCACTGATCCGTCCCTGAACCTCAAAATCATTCACTTGGTACGCGATCCTCGGGCTGTGTTCAGGTCCCGAGAGAAGGCAGTGTCAGAGCTCAAACGTGACACCAACATTGTTGTGCGGTCCCATAGGACAAAAGAAGAAATGGAGCCCTACGACACAATGCGAGTAATCTGCAAAAGCCATGTTGAGATTTACAAGGCAGGCACTCAGATCATTCCCAGCTCCCTGAGAGACCGCTACTTGCTGGTTCGCTATGAAGACATCGTCAGAGACCCGTTAGCAAGGGCTGCTCAGATGTACAGGTTTGCAGAACTCCATTTCACACCAGAACTCCAGAAGTGGGTGCACAATATCACACATGGGAAGGGGCAAGGCACGCAGGCCTTTGAAATTGGGTCCAGAGATGCACTGAGAGTATCCCAGGCCTGGAGGACAGCCCTGCCCTTCGAGAAAATAGAAAAAGTGCAAAGCGTGTGCAAGGATGCGATGGACCTGCTGGGCTACCGCCTTGTTCAGTCTGAAGAAGAGCAGAAAGATATGTCATTAGATCTTTTGTTTGCCCAGAACTCCTTTAAGTAATGAATTCTGAAGGCAGAAAAGCTGCTCTCTGCACTTACTCTCTGAAGGCTGCAGAGTGGGGAACTGTTTACTGGAGCAAAACAGGACAGAGGTGCTTGCATATGTGTGTAAGAGTGTTTGTGTGGACATGCTATGCAAAGACAAGTAACACACGAACCCTGACTGTGCTCATGAGAGCTTTCTCAGCAGCACAGCGTCGCTCTCCAAAGGCTGTGGAGGTTCAGCCACAAGACAGGTTGAAGGAATGCAATGAATTCCATGGTTTATGTGAAAGAGGAAGTTTGTGTAGGTTGGAGCAAAGAAAATGCCAAAGGAGTGGGACCAGACAGCAGAGCTCAAACCCCTCACAGACTACAGCTGAACACTACTGAAACCACATAGAGCAATTACATTACAAAGGAAGAGGAGATATAAATGGAAACTGAATAAAAAGAGCATTATTTGTCATGCTGTGTGCAGGATATGTAACGCCAGAAGAGACACAAGGATGAACAAACATCGGTTTCTAGAAAGATTCTTTTTTTGGAATGGTTGAGTTTTCAAGCCCAGTTTTTCTTTTGCTCCATTCCTGTGCCTCGGCATCCAGCCTTGGTAGCAACGTTGGGGAAATGTTTGTGTTCACCTACTACATAATGGGACAGCTGAATAAAACAGCTACAGTAGAAAATAAAAACTCCTGGGTTGCATATGGGATCCATTTCTGGGATTATGTAAATCTATTTATTTTTCAGCTAAAATAATTCTGTCTTCTAGCTTTCAAAACCAAGAATAGTTGCACCCCTGGCAGTTCAGCAGGGAGCTGAATCTTGTAATCGTGATTTGCAGTGTATTGATTAAAAATGACCAAAGCTACCTTCCCCAAAGTGCTCATCACTCCTACTCTGGGGTTTACCAGGAATCTATGGGTTGTTTAATTGCCTCTGCCTGGAGTTGCTCCATATGTGTTTCTGTGTTGCTGGTGGCCTTGTATGCACAAGGGTGTCTCACGCTGAGCTCCTTGGGTGCCCCTGAGAGGTGCTGGGCTATATATGGTAAGGGCACAGTAGGCTGTGGGCTCCACCATGCCTCCTGCCTGATCGCACTTAGAGAAAGCCACCAGCAGTGCTGCTTGCTTATAGTGACCTCCAGCTGTGGGTAATTATCAGGGGGACCATTCAGGATAAATATCTAGCACAGCTGCAAAATTCCTCATTTTTCCCCCTGTTGTACTAACTAAACACTAATCTATGCTCCAAAAATTTGGAGTAGAAGGTATATTTCATGAAGAAAAATTTCAGATGGAATTTTTGCTGTGAAACCAAGTTTCTTAAAGATTTTTTTAAACAAAAGAGAAAGCTTGGTTTGCTTAGAGACAGAATTTCATCTTCAATAAGCCTAAGAGTCACTGATCTACAACACGCATTTTTGAAAGATTTCAACATCTTTGATAACACCTCCACACACACAAATTTAATTGAAAGACTCCCAAGCTTCAGTGCCTACACAGAGCCTTCAGTCAGACCCCACAGATATCGCAGTCTTTGATACTTATTTCTGCATTAGGGCCCATATCTGTGCCTTGCTACAGACATATTGAGTTTCAGAGGTTGAAATCTTAAGTCAGAAAAAGATATTCTGCTTGTCTAACAAGATTTTAATTCCAGATAACCCTATTGGACCCCATGTGGTCAAGGTGCATCACAGTCTTTTCAACAGTAAATTAAAATTAGGAATCCACGCTCAGGTCACTACTGACTGGACAAGGAGAGGTGGAGTTGCAAGAGCCTCACCTCTGTCAGGCTCCCAGATTTGGTAACCAAGCACAACAGACAAGGCTAACTCACGATCTAACCTCTGGCTGCTATTTCCCTACACGCAAAAAAACGCACCAATCCTGTGTTACGCTCACTGTAAGAGGAATTTTAAAGGATTAAAGCTTGATTCAAGCACTAAAGTTGTCTTATAAAAAGCACAATAACTTCTTAAACATTTTTTATACCTATGAGTTTTCATGTTATAATTTTCTTGTTAATACACTTAAAGACAGACTCAGCAAATCTTTTACACTGTGCTTCAGACAGAAAAGATTCTGTAGAGAAAAGAAAGTAGTGCGAGTTTGGCACTAATGCCACAGAAGTACCTGGGACGAAACTGTCAAGTATTACATTTACAGAGTTTGTTAGTTTTAACCAATCCAATCCAAACCTAAACACTGGCCAGTTTTAGTACTTTCAGTCATTAAATCCTGAAAGCAGAAATTCTTCCTGAGAACAGGCAAAATGATAAGAAAGGAGGATGCATTTGAAGAAATAACAAGTGCTACGTGTTCCTGGCTAGAAAGAGGATCCAGGCAATTGATATGTGTTTTCGACCTACATCTGACTATGATTTTTAAATACAACTACACTGCTCACACCTACGACGATAGTATATTCTGTACTATCTTTCTAGTACTTTCTACCACAGACAAAGCTAGCGAAGTGCCTGAGATCACACTCCCGAAGTGGCTGAGATCACACTCGCAGGAGCAAAAGCCAGAAGGACATAGAGCCCACACAACGTTAATCCATGCTGCCATCTCGTGGTTACCCACATCAGAAACACTGACTTCTAGAATACATTGCCTGCATTTTAAATACTATAAAATTATATATTAAATTATATGTATGAAATTAAGAAACATCAGTAGGGTTCTCCGAACAGAAAATGACAGAGACAGAAGCTGTTCCATCTCTTCTGCAAAATTCCTGCTCTCTTTTCAGAAATAATAAAGTTGCCATTTTTGTCTTCAGATTTTCAGAGCAGTATGAGTGCAAAACTGAAGGTTTGTTATTCTTTCGTGTTTAACCTGACAGAGCCATAATTAAGCATAATATATGCATGGTATATAACACACAACAACATAACACGTATGTATATCTTTTATACTTTTTGTAAAAGCATAGAGAACAGAATGTATAGCCATATTTTTATGAATTTTCAAATTCATGAGCATATGAAATGTTCATAACATGAACATTTGTTGCTATTGTTCACTTATTTATCAAATGGAGCTAAGGTTGAAATGAAAGTAAGGACAAGCTGTCTTCCCACCAAAGAGGTAAATGGGAGTAATTAGGTTTCTCATCAAAGAGCTAGTTAGGCTACTTTCCAAACAATCCCATACACTGCTGCTTTAAAATTGCATTCAGACCTTTAACTAAGGCAATCCTTCCTATCATTTCCCTTTCTCTGCTACATTCACAACAGGTCTGCCACCTTGCATTTTACCCCTCTGCTGTTATTCACTATGTTTGTAAGTAATGTCTATAAAAGTTTATTTTTAAGTGGGAATTAACATACAATATGAAAGAAAAAGACAATATTTTAGGTGCAGAAGCCCTTTCTCACCTTTGAAATAGAGGAAGCAACTTCCAAAGCTAAATACAAGTTGAGAAAATTATTGAGATTTTAATTGCAAAAACGGTTTGGAGAATCTGACAGAAAAGACAACCGGTATTTACAGAGCAGGAGAAGGGGGTTTAGCTGTTATGGGACAGAAAGAGATGGTTAATTTGTTGGCCGTAGAGCATGAGCTAGCTCAAGATGGGACAATGATAATGTGCCACAGAATTAGTGTCTAACTTGAGTTTCTAAATTTTAATGTCAAGGAGAAACAAAAAAATCAGTTCCCAGTCCTTTCAACAGTATTTTGTAGGACTCTCGTGGAGGTTGTTTCTGAAAAGCACACTACTGGGAACAGGAAGCTATATTGCATGTGTGAGCTCAGACTGGGACATAGCAATCTTCAGTCTCACAAACAGGTTTTCCTACAAACTTTCCATAGGCCAAACCACACCAAATGGAACCCGACTGGGCACGAGGCACTGCCGTAAAACTGGACAACAGATCTGCACAAGGATTTTATACAAAATCGAGTCTAACTAGGTCCTGGTTAACAACGAGGGCTTCTGAGGGAAATTATTTACCAGATTAATCAGTTTGAGGATAACTTCTGCCAAGTTCTGATCTTCAAAACCAAATCATACACATTCAAGTGTTGATAAATGAAACCAATGGGAGCTTGCCCGATATGGGTGTTTTACCAAAAAGCAGGAGACAACCTAGCTCCATAGAATCTGCTTGGTTTTGAATTTCATTGCTCCTTTCTTCATACCTTCTTCCCCAACTCCCAGAATTCTCCTTCTGCCCTTCCAGCTGGCGGGACTACTGTCTTTTCACCTGTTTTCTCAAGTTTGTCTGCCTCAGTCGCACCACTGCAGCACTCCCTGCTGTTAAGAAAACTTAGAGCAGAGTTTGTGTGACCCTTCAAACTCTGCCTAGGTACCTTTAGTCAAACCCTCAGCCTAACAAATACTTCCTTAGTACATTTAAAATTAAAGGTCTGGGGTACAAACGAGTTTTACTCTGAGAATAATGCAAAAATATGAAAACTTACCTCTTTGAAAGCTGGTCTAGTTCATGGGTTTGCAAGCATTTAAAAGCTGCAGGGGAAAACCTGTGTCTTTTTAATTTTAAAACTTAACTGTATTTTACCAGAGGCGATTCAAACACAAATCTGGGGAGCGTTGCCCTATGACAGCCTAAACAGGAGTGGTACAACACTAAAATCCATCTCTCCCTTGTTCTGCAAATAATGGGAATACATGGACAATAAATTTACCCCCAAAGCAAAGACTTAACAGCCTCCACGCCAGGAAATATCTTGTCTTTAGAAGAGGACCGCCCTCTCCCAGCAGGCATGAGGGCAGCTCAGCCCACGCAACGCCTCGCCTCGTCCCTGGGTATTAACATGGCTGCCGCAGGCGGCCCGCGCGCGCCCAGCCCCCGCCCCCCGCCCTCCACGCCTCGCCGTGATTGGCTGCGGTGCGAGCGAGGGATGACGTAGCGCTCGGTGATTGGTTTTTGGGGGAGAGGCTTTGGGGTGCGGCGGTGGGTGCGACGCTGCACCCGCTTTTCATGCTGAGGGAAGGGGACCCCAGCACAGCCTATCCCGGTCCAGTCCAGTGTAGACCAGTTCCTCCTTCAGCCTCTCCGTCGTCCTAGCACAGCAGCTGCCGCCCATCCCCACCCGCTCCTCCCGCTCACCGGGCTCACTCTCCGCCACATCCCCCCCCCCTTTTCTGCCACATTGACATAAAGTGTCCTCATTCACCAAAAATCAGCTTAAAGTCTGTTATGATACCAGCATTTCTCATGTAGGTGACCCTGTGCTGCACACCGACTCCGTTCCTTCAACTATTTTGAGTTTTAGTGTGTATTTCACACCAGTAGTGTTGTTCTAGAGAAGGTTACAAACACGATCTCTTAAACATTTTGGTCCCAGTAACCACACAACCAATTTCAAGTAGCTTTTTTTTTAACATAGTTATATTAGAAACATGTAACTGTATAGTGATAGAACGTAAACAGTATCTAGGAATGCCTCTTTCAAGGTCCTGAAGCACTAGTGACTATATTTCCACAGATTTGAAATACAATTAATCCTTCAAATGTAAGGAACTTCGGTTCAGCTGCATAAAGTAGTTATTTTACTATCTATCATACCACGTTGTCAAATTTTAGAGCTTGGCAATCCATGCAATTTTATTTTTCCATTTAGCTTGAAGTTTTAGGACAAGAATTAAAATTCCTCTTTCTAAAAATGAAACATTGTGCTTCCTTCTTCGCACTTCCTTCTTCACAAGATTTTGGCTATGCACTCCTTTTGCTTAATTTCATAGAATCATAGAATCGCTTAGTTGGAAAAGACCTTTGAGATCATCAAGTCCAACCGTACCTGTCGAATACTAAACCAGATTCCTGAGAAACTCATATACCTGTCTTTTAAACACCTCCAGGGATGGTGACTCCACCATCTCCATGGACAGCCTCTGCCAGCGCCTGACCGCCCTTTCAGTGGAGAAATTTTTCCTGATGTGTAGTCTGAATGTCCCCTGATGCAACTTGAGGCCATTTCCTCTCATGTCAGGATTTGACATGTGGTCTCACCAATGCAGAGTACAGGGGCACAATCACTTCCCTGGTCCTGCTGGTCACGCTGTTTCTGGTACAGGCCAAGATGCCATTGGACTTCTTAGCCACCTGGGCATATTATTCAGGTGGCTGTCAACCAACACCCCCAGGTTCTTTTCTGCCAGGCAGCTTTCCAGCCACTCCTCCCCAAGTCTGCTCAGCTGTAGTGCTTTGTATGCTGACAGTATCAGTTCAACTCGACTCATCCAGCCAAAAGTAACTACTGGTTTTGCTGGATTAAGGAGTCAGGTCAGTGGAAAATCCAAGTGCCACAACCAGATCTACCCCTTGTGGCACGTAAACGGTAAGAGCATACCCAGAGTTTGTGTTTGCCCCAATTTTTAAGGCAGGTAAGAGTTTAATTTCAAGAAATGTAATTCACACAACAAATCTACTCAATCTGCATTTATAAAGTTTCAGTTGAGATGTTATTTAAAGAAAAGAGCAGGTTTACTTCAGGAAGTTACTTATCTTTTCAAGGAAACTGCTGATGAAATTTCAGTTTCAAAATCATCGAGCAATTTTTTTTTTTCACAGCACTGTACAAGGGGCTATCTGAGCAGAACCAACTGACACAGTGTTTTCTTGGGCTGTTATAGAACATACAGCTAACTAGACTATCAGGACTATCTGCACAATTACCAAATGACTTTAGGAGTACCCTGTTGTATATCCCTGGGTTCCGTTTCCCCACACAGCCAGGAGCAGCATCTCATGCACTGGGCCCCCGTGCGGGTGCCCCTCAGGCCAGCAGTGGCAGCTGGGTGCCCACTCACATGTACCAGCACCCATGGGCTGGCATTTGGCTTTTCCAGCAGGGCTCAGCCAAGGTCACTGCTGGCCCCAGGTGAAGGCACCCAGTGAGGCAGCCAGTGCAGCCAGAGCCATGTCAGCCTGCACCTTTGCCCTCCTCCTCCTGATGCATGTCTGTTAGGTTAGGCCATGGCAAAGCCACTGCATGTGATCCTGGCACCCCCAGCATGCTTGGCTGCCACAGCGCCAACGCATTCCAGGTGCTTTCCAGGGAAGGAGGCGAGACTGGGATGGCAGCTCTGCCACGGCTCCTTCTGGCTTGGTGCCCCAACCCCACTGGGCTCCACTCCACCAGCCCCAGGGCTGCAGTGCTGGTGGAGCAAGACTGTTGTCAGGGTTCCTGGGTGCACCTCCCAGGGGGAAACCACCTGCGCTGGCTCAGCCCAGCCAGGGAGGAGCGCCCAGTTTTGCTACAGCTCCACGCCAGGATAGCGGCATCCGGCCTCACCAGCTCCGTGGGAAGAGGCTGCAGCACCAGGCAAGGCAGCCTGGGCAGGGGATGGCATTTTGCACAGTGTCACCAGCCACAAGCCCCTGGTTGAGGAGGACAGAGGAGAACCAGGTAAGCAGCCAGGCAGCCTTGCTCACCATTGTGTCTTTCCAGTGTTGTTGCTTCAGCCGGCAGCTGAGGCCCAGAGCCGGTGCCGGGATGGCAGTGAGAGCTGGTCCTGCTCCAGGTAGGCAGCTTGGAGCTGTCTGGCCAGCAGCAGACCCAGCATAGCCCCCAGGCCTTGCTCCCACCCTGCCAAGCGCAACCTGGGGAAGGAGCCCAGATGCTCCCACTGGCACTGCCTGCTCCAGGCAGCTCTGGAGCATTTGCAGGGTTAACGTCCACCTGCACTTGACACTGTGGGCAGGGAACGCAACAGGGACAGGACCGCTGGGACAGGGCTGTTTCTCCCTGGGTCTAGGCCAGCCATTGTCACCGTCCCCTGGGAAGGGTGGATGAGTGGAGAGCCAGGCAATGCCCCAGGCATGCAGCCCTCTGTCCAGGCAGGAACTTGGCAGGTGCCCATGCCTCTGGGAGAAGCAGTGCGGGCAGGGCACCAGCACCGTGGTCCTTGAGCTGGTGGAGCTGAACCCCACAGCATGGGAAGGACGTGGGTGCCCATGTCCAGCCCTGAAGCACAGCAGGGCGCTGGGGACTGTGCTGGGACAGCCCTGGCTGCAGGGAAGGGGTACAGAGGCAGGCTGGGCAAGGGCCCCTCTGGAGAGGGGCTGGGGCAGCTGGGGACCTTGGCTATGGCACTGCCGCACGGTATGAGGGGAGGCAGACAGTGCTGCTGGGACACAGTCCAGCCCCGTTACTCCTCTGCCCCAGGCTGAAGGCATGACTGAAAGAGTGAAGGGCTCCCTGACCACCCACGTGCTGAACACGGCCACGGGGCTGCCGGCAGCCGGGCTCGCCATCCGCCTGGCCCAGCTGCAGGAGCCAGGGCTGCAGTGGATGGAGCTGGAGCAGAGGTAGGAGAACTGGTGGCAACAAAACGGGCAGAGAATGCTGCTGCCCGACCCCCACAAACCAGCCAGCTGCCAGGAGAGGCTGCTCAGCCTTTGCCCAAGAGGCTGCCGGCAGCAGGGCTGGGTGCAGCCACCATGGCATGGGTTGCTCTGTCTGGTTTCAGGTGGACAGATGAGGACGGGCGCTGTCAGCTGCTCCAGGCTCCGGGGCAGGCCAAGGCTGGCACCTACAAGCTGCACTTTGAGACAGCGGCGTACTGGCAGGGCATGGGGCATGCCAGCTTCTACCCCTTCGTGGAGGTACGGAGTGTGTGGAGCAGGGGATGGGGGACATGGGATCCAGCCAAAACCACAGGGGGAGCAGAGCCAGGGTCCAGGTGCCTTGTGGGAGCTGCCTACCCCGGTCTCCCTCCTGCGGCACTGCCGGCTCTGCTCCAAGCATCCCCAGGGCCTGGCTCCCCACCAGAGAGGGATCCCAGCCACTGCCTCCTCACTCTCCCCCAGGTTGTCTTCACCGTCGCTGATCCGGCCCAGAAGCTGCACATCCCACTGCTGATCAGCCCCTACTCATACACAACATACCGCGGCAGTTAGGGGAGAGGCATATCCTCCCCACCAGGATGCAGGTCACCAGAGGGGAACTACTCCACTGACACTGTTAAAAGGCTTCAAAAAGCAAATTTGTCTCAAAAAAAAATCACCTTCCCGCGGGCAGCACAGGAGGTGGGGGGGAGGGGCGCGCGCTGGTCCAGCGGGTGGGATGCCAGAAGTCCTCTAGGATGAGCCATGGTCGTGGGCTGCACTGGCACTGCTCAGTCAGAGCTGAGCCAGCTGGCTGCTGTCCCACCAGGCAGGAGTGGGGGATTGCTGGTGGGCTGTTCCCTGGGAAAGGCCCCCGCAGGAAGGTGAGAAAGGGTCCTCCAGGTCCTGTAAAAAGTTCACTGGGTTCTGTTCAATGGCATGAAGAACAAAGGGGAAAAAGCCCAGCTCCATGCGTGGCACAGTGGGTCTCTCAATGCTGGATGGTGTCAGCTGGAGACAAAAGCAAGTCCTGCGGGGCCCTGTCCCAACTCCAGCCCCAGCACAGGGCTCTCCAGGGGCTTGAAGCCCAGATTGTCTGTGGGGATCCCAAAGGTTGTCAGCTTTTCCGTGAATGCCTTCAACATGTCATTGTGTGCCTGCAAGAGAAGCACCACACGGTCAGCTCAAAGCCCAGTTTCAGCCCAGCCTCTCCGGGCCTGGGCACAGGCTCTATGCATGGTGAGAGGGCATTCAACACCCCTTCTTCACAGGGCAGAAAGGGAAACTGCAGCCTGGGCTGGGTCTTGCCCAGCTGGCCTGCTGTGAGTTTCTTTTCCTACACTCCATGCACAGCCTGGATAAGGTCCCCATTGCACGGCCCTCAAGCTGCACCCAACAGCTCCCAGTCTCACCCAGGAAGACAGCAGCCCCAGCCCCTTCCCTCACCTTGCAGACTCGGGCCAGCTGGAGCTGCAGGTCCTTGATGGTAATTTCCTTGGAACTGAGCTCGTCCTGTAAAGGGAGATAGCGTGTCAAGGAGTGGTTGCCAGCCCCAGGGGCACAGTGGCCATGACACAGGCACGAGCAGCGTGGCAGAGTGCACAGAGAAGCTGCTATATGGCAGCTGAGTTAGCTCTGGGGCCTGGCTCAAGCTGAGCAGCTCACAGCACAGCCTGGCAGGGGGCCACCACCCTGCTCCCCTCAAGCCAGAACTGCCAGCCCCAAGCAGAGGTGAGGGACAGGGACTTCCTAGACCAACAACTCAAGTGCCAGCACAGCCCTGCCATCATCGTCAGCCTCACTGCAAGGGGGGGCCACGGCAGCACCTGCTCAGACAGCACCGCCCTGCTGTCTCGGCACCAGGAGAATTACAGGGAGAGAGGCTGCCTGGAAGATGCTTGAGGCAGCTGAACAAAGGAATTCCGGGACCCCAGCAGCTGTGGGAGAGCTTGACGCCGTCACGCCTTCCCAGGAATGTGTTTTCCTTCCTGCTGCTGTGGCACCTGCTAGAAGGTGACACATCCGTTGCCCCGTCCTACAGCTCCAGCACCTCGGCTGCTGCTGTGCGCATCCCCAGGGCACCCTGGCAAGAGGGTGTCCATGCACTTCACTGCCACCCACCACAGAGGGGACCTGGAACGAGATGGGCTGGCACAGGATGAGCAGGAAGGCACCAGGGTGGTGGCTGAGCTGAGTGTGGAACCCACATCCCCTGTGTCTCAACCCAATCCAAAGCCAAGTGCTGCTTCTCCAGTTACGGCTGTGGCAGGCTCCAGGAATGTGGGTCTCCAAGCCTCTGTGCTGAGGCTTTCTGCACATGTATTTTTAGCATGGCAGACATTGCAGAGCCCCTGGGAACCCATTTACACTCTCTCTACAGCCAGAGAGGTTGGGCAAGGCTCACTGGCTGTGGCTCCCCATGCACACGGCACCCGGGTGGCTGAAGGATCCCACACATGGCCAGCCACTCAGCAGCACAGAGCCCTACTGAGTGCTGCTTGGCCTGGGGCCACGCTCCTCGAAACAGGCCTCGCCTGAGGGACAGAACAGTGCCAGCCTCCAACACCCACATACTCCTTTCTTGAGAGAGAGCCAGAGTGCCCTGTGGCACCACATGTGGCCCTGGGCGGGCTGGGATCAAGTGACGTGGCAGCTACAGTTATAGGGACTCAGACACTGAGGTCTGCATTCACCTCAGACCAGCCTCTGCCCCCCAGGTGCAGCCTCCACAGAGCCCCACAGCAGCGCACGGTACCTCCAGCTTCTGCGAGACCAAGGAGAAGGCACTAGGGTCGAGGTTGGAGGCTGACAAAGCCTCGCTGAGCTCTGCTTCCTTTCTGTTCAGTATGTTGTGGAGTGCTTTCAGTTTGCGTTCTAGAAGCAGGTTCTTAAATCCCGTCTTCTGCTGCACCTCATTAAGGCCTTTGATGAAGTTCTGATAGAGGTCATCTCTCTCTGCCTGCACCTGCTCCCAAAGACAGCAATGTCTTCACATCATCCTCAGGAACCCCTGGGCTGGCAGCCACCCAGGGATGGCAGCAAACAGGTCCAGCAGCTCAGCCCTGCCTGCTTCAGCAAGAGCCCAGCATTCCCCACGGCACTGCAGCCTGCGAGGAACGCAGGTGCTGGAGTGCAGCTTCCCTCCCTCCCTCTCTCCATGGCTGGCACCTCCTCAGCACCTGCACTTCTGTCTCCTCCTCCCCTCTGGGCCCAGGACATCCCTGGCAGCAGAATGGGCTGACTGTGGCACTACTTTAGACCTCAGAGAGGGTCCCACAGCACACGGGGTCTCTCCTTCTCACACTGGCACAAGGCCCTGGCTCACAGCTAGTTAAGAAGTGTCCTAATTAGGACACAATCTCTCCTCCACAGCCTACTTCTGAAAGCACTGAATATGCTGCTGCCTTAATGACGGGTTGTTAACGAGGCCTCAGATCAATGTTCATATTCCTGGGGATTTCTGTGAATTGCAAACGAGATGTCTCCTGCCTCAGTAGATTTATCTGGGCCTGCTGGTGAGGCTGAATCTGGGAGAACTCAGTCAACAGGACTCATCCTGAGCTACTCCAACATTGCAAGCAGGGAGAGTGACCCCCAAACGCTGGCAGAAGGAGGGAATGAGCTGTGGCCAGGGGTCGTGGCCCGTGACAATCTCTCCCCACAGCTCTGCCCCCCCAGTGTTGCTGCAGCCAGCCCCTCGCAGGCCGGGAGGGACAGCCAGAGCATGCACGATTGCTTAGCAAAGTACAAGGCCAGGCTTGTCTGCTGACCGTGGGAGGCACCAAAGCTCTCAGCAGCTTTGTTGGAAGCAGCAGTTATCATGCAGCTCTGGATTAGAGCTTCAAAAGCCCTCAGCTAAGTGCAGACTCTCTGCTAAGCCTTTGTGCCCAGCCCTGTGCAGAGGGGACAGGGTTTGGAGAGGGAAATGGAATGCCCAGACCCACCCACAGCTCTCACCTTGCTGAATCTCTGCACTAGCACTTCATGTTCCCACTGCAGATCCTTCAGTTCCTTCTGGGTGACTTTTAGACAGGCTTTAGTATTCTGTAAGCAGGAAGGGGTAGTTAAATAGCACAGGTTTCTCTGGAAGGTGTAGGGGGTGCGTTCTAGGGCGAAGGAGGAGAGTGACGAGCAAAGAGATATGGGCAAGAAAAAATGCCAGCTCCCTCTTCTCCCTCTGCAGTAGGAGCTGTTCTTGGCTCTCGCTGCCAGAGTCCTGGCAGTCCCAGCTGAGATCTTAAGAACACCCTGCGAAACCGAGAACGACTGAAAGGACTATGCTCAGAGATCTGGCCAAGTGGAGCAGCAGAGGTCGCTGCCGAGCGACTCCCGCCAGGAAACAGCCAGGGCGACTCGAGAAAGCTCAGGGCTGGCCACTCACCTTCAGGGCCTCCTTGTCCCGCTCATAGCGGGCCAACTTCTCCTGCATCTTAGACATCTGCTCCTGGGCCTGCTGCAGGGGCTCCTTCAGCTGCTTGTTCTGGAGCAGCACCTCTGCCCTCTCCTTTCTCAAGCGATTCTCTCTTTTCTTTATCTCCTCCACCTGCTCCTGTTGTTGGGAACACAAATGCCAACTCCTGGGGTCTGCCCGGCTCCTCAGAGCTTCCCACACCATCCGGACACCCTCCCACTGCTGGCCAAGCAAGACACATCTGCCTGTGCACAAGAGCTTTGCTCGTGAAACAGTGTACAGCCCCCAGGAGACCAGCAGCACCCACACTGCCACCTGGAATCTGGCCAGATCTGGGTGAAATCCTCCCATGACCTGTCCCTTGGGGGAAGGGTGACACTGCAGGCCGCGGCAGCGGGGGCAGGCACTACCTTTAGCAAGCTGATCTGTTTCTGGTTTTGGTGGGTGATATCATTGTAGTAGTTCTTGATGTCATTGAAGGCCTTCTCGTGGTTCTTCATCAGCTCTTTGATATGGGTGTTCTTCCTTTCCTCCAGCTCACAGATCTCTGTCTTCCTCCGTGAGTCAAGTTCATCCCGCAGGGCCTGCATCTTCTCAGCGTATTTGCCCTCAGTCTCTAGGGGAGCACAGAGGGGGCTACATGAGGACCTCCTGGAGACCCTGTGTAACACACCCCAGCTCTGCCAGCCAGGAGTGATCCAGCATGTACCACCATGGCATTACTCGAGGACAAGATGCCTGTTAGCAGCGTCACTGCAGCTGTCACCAGTGTGTGGAGCAATTACACTGGGACCACAGAGAGCAGTGTGCAGAAATAGCATCCTTGGAAAGAGGGCATGGAAATACTCCAAGTCAGCCCATGAGAACCTGAAACGTCCCCTGAGGAGGAGACTGGAGCAAGGACTCTGCAAGGGCTCCTGCAGGCAGCCCACCCTGCAGCGTGGAGAAGCAGGGCCAGGCAGCTGCGCTCAGTGGTTCGGGGAGCAGCGACAGGCACCCTGCCTGCACCCTTCAGCCCACCCTGCAGGCACCCGGCCTTGTTCTGCTCACTCCATGCTGGGCACAGAGCATGGGGGAGCAAGAACTGGGGGAAAAGAGCCAGAACTTGGGGAAAACCAGCCCACTTTCTGCTTGAGGTTCTGCCAGCGAGCCTGGCAGTGCAGGAGAGCTCAAGGAACCTTCCCTGGCACAGGGACAAAGGGAGCTCACACAGGAGCTATGCACATGTCCTGACCTTTCACTTGTCTCTCAAAGTCGTTGCACAGCTGGCTGATCTCCTTCTGTTGTTTCTGTTGGGGAGAAGCTTTATGTTAGAGGCAGACACCCAAATCCTGAGTCAGCCCCATCCCGAGGGATTCTCTCCTGCTCCCTGGGAAAGGCTCCTGCCAGGACACCAGTCCTATGTTATCTGTGCTAACAGAGGCTTGTAGGTTCTGCAGTTGTTCTCACAGCTCCCTGCTGCGGGACATGGGGTTCACAGGAGCTGCCCCAGGAATCCCTTCTCCCTGTTCCTGCACTGATTTTCTGGTGTCCCCAGTCCATCTGTTACCAGTGCCTATGGGAAACCCATCCCACTCCACAGAGAGAGCTGGGGAGGTAGGCTCCTGCTCACACCCCAGGGCTGGGAGGGCTCAGCCTGCAGCCCCACCACATCCCTCAGCAGCAGAAGCACCTCGCAGGCAGCTCCAGCCCCACCAGGGACGTACCAGGCGCATGTTTTTCATCAGTGTCTCATGGGCCAACTCCTGCTCCCTCAGCTTTGCTTGCAAGAAGCACGTGTCTTTCCGCAGCCCCATCTCCTGGGCCCAGTGATCCTCCTGAGCCCGCTTCATGGACAGGGTGCTCTCCATCTTCAGTTCAGTGAGGTTTTCCTGATGTTCCGACAACAAGTGCTTCATCTTCTGTTTGTAAACCTAAGGACAAGGCACAGACTGGGTGAGGGACTTCAGCAGGAGACACCTGGACCTGGGATATTGGTCGAGATGCTCCTTGTTTGCATCCTGGCCAGCTTCTTCTCCTCTACCCCCTTCCCTCACCCCCTCAGAGCTGCCCAAGGCTCACCTGGACCTTGGGGCACTCACAACCCCTCCCAGCCTCCTCCCCTCCCACCTTGATCTCCACTTGATGTTGCTCCTCTGCCTCCTCCATCTCCCGGTCCTTGTTCCGCAGCTCTGCTGTCTTCTCCTCCAGCTGCCGGCAGGCTATCTCCCATAAGCTCTGACTCTTGGCATGCTCCAGCTGGAAATAGTTGCGCTTTTCCCTTTCCCGGTCCAGCTCCTGCTGGAGACGCTCAACATGCTTCTCCAGCTGCAAAGCCAAAAGGAAGAGCCAGGTAGGGGGAAGAGGTGGCCTCAGACAGACGCCTATGCAAGACACCCTTGGCAAGACAGGTGGCAAACCTGGCAGGACACAGGGGCTGTTACTGGGACAGAGAAGCACAGGAAAGAAAGGGAGGAGTCCTGACACATGCACATTTGGGCACTGTGGACCTGACATTGCCCAGGACCCGACAGAACCCTCAGCTTCCAGAAAAGGAGTAACAAAGCCTTATCCTACTGTAAGCAGCCTGGGCTCAGATATTCTGTCTCACAGTGCCTGGTAACACCATTCTCAAGTGCCGAAATACTGCTGACTCATAGAACCATTTAGGTTGGAAAAGACCTCTAAGATCTTCAAGTCCAACTGTTTACCCAGCACTGTTTATCCATCAGTAAACCACCACACCTCCATGTCTTTTAAATACCTCCAGGGATGGCGACTCCACCATCTGTCTGGGCAGCCTCTGCCAGGGCTTGACAACCCTTTCTGTGAAGAAATTTTTCCTAATATCCAATCTAAACCTCCCTTGGCACAAGTTGAGGTAATTTCCTCTTGTCCTATCACTTGTTACTTGGGAGAAGAGACCAGCACCTACCTCACTACAACCTCCTTTCAGAGAGTTGTAGAGAGCAATAAGATCTCCCTCAGCATCCTCTTCTCCAGATTAAACAATCCCAGTTCTATCAGCCACTCCTCATAAGCAACTAAATGTCCTTCTTGTACTAAGGGACCAAAAAATGAACACAAGATTTGGGGTGTGGCCTCACCAGCACCTAATATAGGGGCATGAGCCCTGCCCTGGTCCTGCTGGCCACACCACAGCTGATCTAAGACAGGATGCTGTTGACCACCTGGGCACACCGCTTGCACTGACTTGTGCAAGACCTTATCCCAGGAGCGAGATCCCCAGACTAGGGCCATCTCCCCCTCTGTTTGTAGGATACCTGGCAAAACAAGTGGGACTTGGAGCAACTGAGGGGCAGCAGATGCACCTTCCACCTCTGTCAGCTCTCCCTGTGCCTACAGGAGCCTCCTGTCCCAGCAGCATCACAACTGAGAGTGTGGCAGCCTGCAAATCACAGAGCTCCAGGCTGAGCCATCACCTGGCTGAGCAGGGTGCCAAGGTTGAGGACTTGGAGAAGACAGCAAGGGCACAGGTCTGGAGAACAGAGCACTATGGACCAGGGGAAGGGAGGGTGGGATGAGGGGGCTGCTGCTTCCAGGAACAGGGAGAACCCTACACACAGCCCAGACAGGCGTCAGGCAGTGAATGAACCCCAGCTGCTTGTCTCTGTCACCCTCTGCAGCTGTCGTCCCTGGAGCCAGGCGCCAAGCAGGGGTCCCGAGTGCTGTTCTTGCAAGCAGCAATGCTCTCCAGCCTGGGGGTGGGCTGGGAGATAGCGGATCTCTCACCTGCTCCCTCTTCATCTCTTTTGGGGACAAGGTATCCACAACTGCTGCAGCTTTGCTCTCTTTCACTTGTTTTACGACTTTCTTTTTGGGTGCCTAAAGAAAGCAAGCAAAATGCATGAGGTGCCCTGTGGCTCATGTGCTGGGAGGAAGCTGTGCTGCACCAGCCCAGACCACAAAGTGTACCTGCTCTCACAGTGGGGCCAGGAGGAGAAAAGTGACAGGGAATGTTGGCTCATGGAGCCAGGGTCCCCAGGAGCATCCTGGAAGCCTCTGAGACCCTCCAGGATACCCACAGCTCATGGGCAGTTGCTGCCAGCTCAGCTCTGCAGTGAAACCCTCAGGCACACAATCATAGAATCACAGAATGGTTTGGGTTGGAAAGGACCATAAAGATCATTCAGTTTCACTCGCCTGCCATGAGCAGGGACACGTCCCACTGGATCAGGGTGCTCAAAGCCTCACCCAACCTGGCCTTGAACACCTCCAGGGATGGAGCATCCATGACTTGTCTGGGCCAGTGCCTCATCACGCTCACAGGAAAACATTTCTTCCTAAGATCTCATCTCAGTCTCCCCTCTTTCAGCTTAAAACCATTCCCATTTGTCCTATCCCTGTGTTCCCTGATAAAGAGCCCCTCCCCAGCTTTCCTGTAGCCCTTTTCAGTACTGGAAACTGCTCTAAGGTCTCCCCAGAGACTTCTCCAGGCTGAACAACCCCAAGTCTCTCAGCCGGTCCTTGGATGGAAAGTGCTCCAGCCCTTGTGGCCTCCTCTGGACTCGCTCCAACATATCTGTGTCCTTCCTGTGATGAGCGCTCCAGAGCTTAAGGCAAGACTCCAGGTGGGTTCTCACCAGAGCAGAGCAGAGCGGAGCAGAGGGGCAGAATCCCCTCCCTCCTCCTGCCGCTTCCACCGTTCACTTTCTGGGCTGCAAGTGCATGTTACCGGCTCATGGGAAGCTTCTCACCCACCAGCAACCCAAGTCCTTCTCCTCAGGGCTGCACCTCCCATCTATTCTCACTCCACTTGTGCTCGAGGTTGCCCTGAGCCTGGTGCAGGACCTCGCACCGGGCCTTGCAGAACGATGCCCGGACCCCGGGAGAAGCCTCACGAGCGGCCCTGCAGGGCTGGTCTGGGCTCTAGAGACCCCTTCAGCAGCCGGCCCAGAGCATCCCCTCGGCCGCCCGGGGCTCTTTCTCCCTCCCGTCCCACCGCTCCCGGCCCAGGCCCTGCTCTCACCATGGCGGCTGCCGCTGGCGTCCTGGTCTCCAGGCAATGGGCGCGCGGGTCTCGCGAGAGTCGCACGGTAATCGCGAGCGCCCCCTAGCGGGGGGGGGAGGGAGGCGGAGCTGGGGTGCCGAGGGAAGGCGGAACGGGAGAGGTGGAGGGGGTGGAGCGAGGGAGGTGAGAGGGAGCGACCCAGGGGGCACCGCTGTGCCCGGGGCTCTCCGCATTCCCAGGGTCAGCACCCAGCCGGACTGCGACGCCAGCCCTGCCACCCCCGCTGCTCTCCTGGTTCTCTCTGCACCCCCGGTTCCCGTGTGTCCCCTAGCCCCGGGTACCCTGTGCATCCCGGATCTGCCCCCTTTCCCCGGTCCCCCGGTCCCTCCCGGCTCCTCGCTGAGACCCGCTGCCCTGCTGCAGCTCTGAGGTCGCCGCTGTACCCCCGGTTCTCTTGTCTCCCCCCGCCCCGCGTCTCCTGCATCCCGAATCTTCCCTCCTCCCAGTCCCTCCTGGCTCCCCGCTGCACCCCTGAGGTCCGCGCTGCGGCCCCAGTTCCCGCTGCACCCCCGGTTCCCGTATCTACCCCACTCCCCATTTGTCCTCCGCATCCCAGATCTGCCCCTCTGCATCCCGATCCCCCCGGTTCCCACCGCACGCCCGACGTCTCCACTGCACCCCGGCTCCCATGTGTCCCCCCGCCCCCGGTCTCCTCTTCATCTCAAATTTGCCCCGCGCCCCGGTCCCCTCCTGTCCCTCTCGGTGCTCCACCGCGACCCAAGGTTCCACCGCATCCCCGGCGTCCCGCTGCAACCCAGATCCCTTATGTATCCCTGTCCCAGGTCTCCTCTGCATCTCGGGTCTGCGACTTTCCCCCGGTTCCTCTCCGCCCTCCCGGCTCTCCGCCGCAACCCGGTGCCCCGCTGCACCCCCGGAGTCCCCGCTGCACCCCCGGGTTCCCTCTGCGTCCCGGATCTGCAGCCCCCCCGAACCCTCCCGGTTCCCGCTGCACCCCCGGATCCTGTGCGTTTCCCACCCCCCTCCCCGCCCCCCCGGGTCCCCTCCGCATCCCCCGGGACAGGCGGGCCGGTTCCCCGCCCCCAGCCAGCCCCGCCCCCGCCGCGGCGGGCAGGACCGTGCGGGCTGCGGGCTGGCACCGGGCCCGCCCCGCCCAGCACCGGCACCGGCCCGGCCCATGGAGGCTCCGGGAGCGGCTGGCACCGCAGGTGAGGAGCCGGGTGAGGGGGGCAAAAGGAGCGGGGCGCCCATCCCCGGGTGCGGGTCTTGGCGTGGTGGAAGGTGGATGCGGGGGGGGGTGAGGGAACGGAGGGGCAAGGGGCGGAGGGCTAGAGGGGTGCAGGGGGTGTCTGTGCAAGGGGAAGGGTGCAGGAAGTGTGTATGGGGATGCAGGGGGCTGTGTGTGCCGGGCAGAGTGCAAGGGAGGGTGCAGACGGGGGAGGGGGGTGTCTGTGTGCAAGGGAGGTGCAGGGGGTCTGTGTGCAAGGCAGGGATGAAGCGGGGGTGTGTGCAAGGGAGATGTAGGGGCTGTGTACAGGGATGGGGGGCTGTGCAAGGGAGGGTGCAGGGGGAAGTCTGTGTGCAAGAGAGGGTGCGGGGGGGTGTGCACAAGACAGGGGTGCAGATGTGCACAGGACAGTGAGCGTGGCTCCGTGCTGGGGGCTGCCCGGCCACAGGGGTGAGGATGGCGGGGTCAGGGCCAAGATGCGGGGTGCAGGCGGGCTGGGGAGGGAGCAGGGAGTTGTCCAAGTAGGCTGGTGTATGCAGGGAGAGTCTGGGATTGGGCTGGGAGGGGCAAGCAGTGGGGTGCCCAGGGGACATGGGTGCACAGTCGGGTGTCCAGGGACATGGGGGCACAGTGAGGTGCCATGAGATGGGCGTACAACGCAGAGTTCAGGGGATGTGGGTGAGCAGTGGGGTGCCAGGCCAGGGTATGGGGTGCCCGGGGCAGGCTGAGGTGCAGGGCAGAAAGCCGGGTCGTGAGGTGGGGTGCCACAGCAGATGCCCCCATGCTGGTGTGCCTGTGCTGGTGGAGCAGTGCGGAGGGCTGGGGTGCTTGGGGACGGGCTGGTGGCTGTGTGGTGGAGCTGGGGGAGCCCTGGAACTGGGGGAGCTACAGCAGGGTCCTACATGGTGACACGGCTGGTGCCATGGCCCCCTTGCATGCCTGTCCCTCCCGTACACGCCATGGCCTTGGTCACGGTGGCAGCCCTGGCTGTGCCCTGCCGTGGCATCAGGCCCTTAAGAGCCGTGCAGGGGGACAATGCCACGCATGGGGCTGATGCCGTGGGGTGGCCAGAGTCGGCTGCTGCCTGGTGCTGCGGTTTGCCGTGAGTCAGCAGAGCAGTGTGCGGGGAGAGTGCCCTGATGCCGGCCCTGCTCCCCACCAGGCAGCCGGTGAGCCCAGGCCACAGCGGGGCAGCGTGGCCGGCAGTGCGACTGGTGGCACGGCGTGACCATGCAGGCGGAGGCCAGAGGGGACTTCTGCAGCAGGGACCAGCACCCCGGTGGGTGGGGATTCGGGGGGGAGCGGGGCTGGGAGGCTGCTGGTGATAGGGCAGGACACACTTCATACAGTGACACAACCCACCAGGGCTGTGCACCACGGTTGCACATGGGGTGTGATGGTGGGAGTGAGGACGAGCAAAAAGCCTCTGTGACCCCACCAGGGAGGTCTTCCCAGCATTGGAGTCGGGTGGGAAACCCATTTCCCAGCAGCATGGGATGCCTGATCTCACTTTGCAGGGTCAGGATGTGGTGGAACTGTTGTTGGGACAGGGGTGCTGGTGTCCTATAGCTCTGTGTACCAAGAACAGGAACCAAACACCCCCCTAATGTCCCTTTTCCTGTCCTCTGGGTTGGGGTTTTTCTGTCCCCTGCCCCACTGTCACCATCCTGGGGGGAAGGAGGAGATGCCCAGCCTGTGGTGACCCCATCCTCATGCCATCTCAGGGTGATGGCAGCACCTGGTGGCATGTGGTGCCAGGGCGCAGCCAGTTTAGAATTGCCCCAGCACCAACCCCAGGTGAGCTGGGGGCAGGGTGGTGGTCTCTCGCCCACCCTTGGTGCTCCCTCAGCCCTGGAGGGATGCAGTAATCATGAGCTGATACCATGACCACGAGCCGTGCCACGGCCACAGCCGCCTGGGCCCCGCTGTCTCTTGCTGGGAGACAAACCAGCCCTTGTCTGGGCTCCGGCACAGGCTGCGCTTTTGTCTCACCGACACAAAGGGGCTGCACAGGGCTGGGGGTGGGGGGCTGCCGGCTGCCAGCACCGGGGCTGCTGTGCCCTGGGCAGCTCTTCCTGTTCCCCCTGGCCCCATCCCGGGGGTCCTGCTGCCCACATCCCCTTCAGCCAAGAAGCCCCAGTGGGGTCCCGGGAGGGAGCTGCCTTCACCAATGCAGCAGGTGCCGGTATCACAGAGCTTGGCAAGGAGCCGCTGGCACCGGAGCACCTGGTGGGGACCCCTGCCCACAGGCCGAACCAGGAGCCCCCCGAGACCCCTGCGGAGGAGCAGGGCGGCATCCCCATCCCCAGTGCTGGCCTGCTGCAGGTCACCGAGCGCAGACGTGAGTGTGGCCCTGCCTGTCCCCGGTATCCCTGCCTGTCCCTGGGGTTCCTTGTCAGCCCCCGAGACCTCTGCCTATTCTGGGGTCCCTGCTGAGCCCCTGCTGAGCCCCTGCCTGCCCACATCATTCCTGCCAGCCCCTGGCATCTCCTGCCTGTCCACAGCATCCCCTGCCTGCCCGTAGCATCTCCTGCCTGCACCTGGCATCCCCTGCCTGTCCCTGGCATCCCCCACTGCCCCCGGGGTCCCTTGCCTGTCCCTGGTGTTCCTAACAGCCACCTGCTGTTCAATGCCCCCACCGAGCCCCTCATCCCCCTGAGCTCCCCCAGCTCCCAGGGTGCCCACCCCACTGCCCACAACCCATCCCTGGGACCTCCTGTCGGGTCCCCAAGCGCAGCCGGCTGCCCACAGAGCCTCTGAGCAGCGTCTCCTCACTGGAGGTGCACTTCGACCTGCTGGACCTGACGGAGCTGACCGACATGT
This sequence comes from Dromococcyx pavoninus, assembly GCA_033558185.1. Lineage (NCBI taxonomy): Eukaryota > Metazoa > Chordata > Aves > Cuculiformes > Neomorphidae > Dromococcyx > Dromococcyx pavoninus. Next base: position 33,734 of record JAUMJL010001171.1, on the reverse strand, counting down.
CGGACCAGGAGCTGGCTGAGGTCTTCGCCGACTCCGACGAGGAGAATGTGGCTGGAGAGTCACATGGCGGTGAGCCAGCACGGCCATCCTCGGCCTGTCCGTCTGTCCGTCCATGGGCCCTGAGCCTTCTGTCCCTGCAGGGCTGCAGCCGCAGGTGATGCCGAGGGCTGGGTATCTGCGCTCGCCCTCCTGGACCCGAGCTCGGGAGCAGGGCCGGGAGAAGAAGCATCTCAGTGACCCGGAGCTGCCGCCAGGACCACCGGATGCCTTCCTGCCTGCTGAGCGGCCACGGGAGCCCTAAGGGCTGCCCTGGCCCCAGGAAAAGGAAACGGGGACACCCCAGGGAATGGACACTGGGATACCCTGGGGGATAGACACGGGGACACACCAGTATTGGACGCTTCCCTTCATCCCTGACACCGTTGGAGCCCGTGCCCACGCCCAGCCCGGGGTGACCAGGGCACAGGACTTGGGGTGCAGGAATGCTGCTCACTCACAGGCACCGTGCACCAGCCCTGGGATTGCGGGAAGCAGCCCCGGGACAAGGCAGAACTCAGCCCCACAGAGGGAGCCTCAGGGCCAGGCACAGCCAGTGGCCCAGGGGTGGCACAACCATGGATCCCGGGAGTGGGGCCAGTGCCCACCCAGCCCTCATGTAGCAGCGCTGTGTTCCGGTAAAGCCCACCGACCCTTTGCGGCTCTGCCCGTCTGCGTCACCGTGGGAGGGGGAATGGGAGGGGATGGGGTGGACGGACACCGAGGAGCAGCGGGAAACCAGGGTTGGTCATGACATCTAAAGCCAATGGCATCTTGGTCTATATCAGAAACAGCGTGGTCAGCAGGATCAGCGAGGTGATTGTGCCCCTGTACTTGGCGCAGGTGAGGCCACACCTCGAGTCCTGGGTTCAGTTTTGGGCCCCTCACTACAAGACCTTGAGGTGCTGGAGTACATCCAGAGGGAACAGAGCTGGGGAAGGGACTGAAGAACAAGTCCTATGAGGAGCTTCTGAGGGACCAGGGATTGTTTAACCTAGCGAAGAGGAGGCTGAGGGGAGACCTCATCTCTGTCTGCAACTGCCTGAAAGGAGGTTGTGGTGAGGTGGGTGTTGGTCTCCCAGTGACAGGTGATAGGAAATGGCCTCTGCACCAGCGGAGGTTCAGATTAGACATCTGGAAAAATTTCTTCACTGGAAGGGTTCTCAGGCACTGGCAGAGGCTGCCCAGGGAGGTGGTGGATTCACCATCCCTGGAGGTGTTTAAAAGAGGGGTAGATGAAGTTCTCAAGGATGGTTCAGCAGTGGCCAGGTAGGCTGGACTCAATGATCTCAAAGATCTTTACCAACCAAGTGATTCTATGATCCCCCCACCTTCCCCATCCCGCAGCACCAACATGCGGCACTGGCACCAGGAATCCCGAGGAGACGTGCCTGGGTGTGGGGCAGCCCCAGGGGGAGAAGGTTCAGGGTAGCCCAGCCACAATGGGAGCCCCTACCCAATCCCACCAGTGTCCCCCCATCCCGCCAAGCCAAAGCAGGGACACGATTCCTGAGTTGCGCAAAGAGGCGTCATTAATGCTACACGAAAGGGGTGCAAGGGGAGCAGCAGCCCCGCACGGCCCCTGCCCGGCTCCCATAGCCCCCCAGACTGGCCGTGCCCATGGGGTGGGGGGGACACCAGGCATTACCCCCACAACCAGCAGCGTTACCACAGTAGTGTGTGAGGGTGTGGGGGCCCCTTGGCTCCTGCCTCCCACCCCCCTGACGCCCTCCGCAGGCCCTTAGCGGTCTGAGGACCCTTCAAGGTGGCTCTGTGGCCACATCCTGGTGCACTCATTGCCCCGGCTCAGCCGGCACGCTTGCCCGCACCACATGGCTGCAGAGTGCCACACCCCTGCCTGTGCCGCACCCCTGCCTGCACCCCGACTTCCCGGAGCGGCCGCTGCAGGCAGGATCAGCACAGGGATGGTGGGAGCTGCTGTGGGTCACTAACCGTGTCCCAGCACCTCTAGCAGAGTCACCCTGCCTCTGGTGAGAGGTTGGGGACCAGGCGCAGGGCCCCGCCCGGGCAGCACTGGCGTCCCTGCAAGCAGAAGGTCCCAACTGCCTCGCTGAGCTGGAAGGCACCCCAGTTCCCAGAGAGCCAGGAGACTGCTCGTGTCCATCCCAGGGCGCTGGGGCGGGGCAGGGGGAAATCACAGGGCTGGGGACGCCTCCTTAGGGCTCTGCCTCAGTGCCAGAGTCCTGGAAGAGGGACTGCTTGCGCAAGCTCAGCCGGGCACACTTGGGGCAGGTGGTGGAGTTGTCGTAGTAGCAGTCCCTGTGGGGAGGGGACAGTGCTGGGCCACCCGTGGCACCGGCCTCAGTGCCACGTGTGTCCCCTCCCCCGGGTGCTGTGGGAGGTGGCTTTCCCCACACCTGCCGTACCTGTGGAAGACAGCGGAGCAGTCGGTGCAGACAGAGGTGTGGCTGTCGAAGGGGAAGAGGACGTCGCCCTCCTTGCAGAGCTCGCAGACGAAGCCTTTCGCCTGGCAGCGCTGCAGGGGGAGTGGGCAGAGGGTCCTGATGGTGCCCATTAGGGTCCCCACCAGCCCCCCACTCAGCACTGGCCCCACAGAAGCCACATCATGGGTCGTGGCTGAGTCTGCCCCATGGCACCAGCTCACCTCACAGTCCAGCTTGATGTGCTTGGCGAAGAGGGTGTGGATCTCCGTCAGGGAGCAGCTCAGGCGCCCAGCCTCGATGTCAATCAGGTCCTGCAGCGAATACATCTCGTCGTTCTCCACAAAGTGCTGCCGGTCCTGCAGCTGCAGGAGGACAAGCTATCACCTCTGTGTCCCACACCAGCACCCCACAGTCCTGGGTCCCTCTGACTCAGCCACCTGCACAGAGCCTGACCTGCAGCAGCAGCCGCGCCTCCATCGCTTCCTTGCAGGTGATGAAGTACGGCTTCATGAGCAGGATGTCCTGGCGCAGCTTCTGTGGGGGGGATAAGATAAATGGGACTGAGACAGGGAAAAATGCGGTGGCAGGGGCAGGATGGGGTCAGGGATGGGGATGGAATGAGGATGGGGTCAAGGATGGGAATGGTGCCAGGGATGGGGATGTTGTGGGAATGGGACAGGAAGAGGATAGGGACAGGAATGGGAATGGGATGGGAATGGGAATGGGATGGGATGGGATGGGATGGGATGGGATGGGATGGGATGGGATGGGATGGGATGGGATGGGATGGGATGGGATGGGATGGGATGGGATGGGATGGGATGTATAAATGGATGCAATGAGGACAAGGCCAGGCTGGGTCAAGTTCAGCCCCATAGCAGTTCAGGCACATCCACCCTGACCCCCATCATGCTCTGCTCCCTCCTTGTGGGACACAGCGGGTGCTGCCAATGGCCTCCATCTTGCTCCACACTCACCCCATGTTCCCCCCCAGCCCCTGCCCTGCAGGGTGGGGTCCTCTCCATCTCTGTTGCTCCCCTGCACTCACCCGGATCTCCACCAGCTCCTCCACATAGTTGAAGAGCAGGGGGTTGATCTCCCGCAGCTTCAGCACAGGCCGTGACACCATCAGCGCCAGGTACCGCATACTGCAGCGTGACACCTGCCCACCCACAGCCAATGTCACCCCACGGGCACTGGGCTGTCCCCCCTGCCACCGCCCTGGGGACTCCATCGCCAGGGACACAGCCTTGGGGAAAAAGCACCCCCAAGTGACCTCCACCCAGGGATGCAGCCCCCAGGGACCCTCATGCCCAGGGACACAGTCCTCTAAAGTGACCTCCTACCAGGCACATGGACCCAGGGACTCCTGCAGGTGACCCCCTTAGGACTCTGGGCACCCTTGAACCCCCACCCTGCGCCAGCGGTGCCCAAGGATGTAGCCCTTTCCAGGTGACCCCCTCCCCAGAACCCTGGGCACCCCCAAGCCCCCACCCTGTGCCAGGGGCACCTTGCGGGGCTCAAAGTCCCAGTTGTGGATGGCACGGGCAGGTACGACGGCCAGGTCATTCCAGTGGCAGCTGCTGCAGTAGTAGAGGCGGTGTAGTCGCACTGCCGGGCCTCGCTGGGCACCCCCCCTGTGGCAGCACACACATTGGCACAGGCACCGGCACCGCTCCACACCCGGCTCACCCCATGCTACCCACCCTCCACGGGACGTGCAGCAGCACCCGGGGACACAGTGGGGGGCCCCCAAAATCACCCTCCTCAGCCTCAAACTGCCCTGACCCCCAGCTTGCCCCTAGCCCCCGCACAGCTCTGATCCCCAGCTCCCTCTGTTCGGAACAGTCCTCACCCCCAGCTCCCCCAGCCCTAGAAAGAACACACCCCCAGCTCCCCCCAGCCCCACACAGCTCTGATTCCCAGCTTTCCCAGCCCCAAACAGCCCTGACCCCACAGCTCCCTCCCAGCCCCAAACAGCCCTGACCTTCACCTTCCCATAGCTCCAAGCCAGCCCAAAGCCTCAACCTCCAGCTCCCTACAATCCCCAAAGAAGCCCAGCCCCATGCATCCTCCAGCGCCCCCCAGCCCCACGCCACAGCAGGTGCAGCCTCACGGAGGGAAACGGGGGCCCGGCACTCAGCGCAGCGGTAGTCCTGGCTGTCCAGCCCGCTCTCGGGGCAGATGCTGAGCTGGTACTCAGCCTGGTGACTGACCTTGGCTCGCACGCAAGCCTTGCTCACCAGGGGCAGGCACTTGCTGTGGCACCTGTAGTAGCAGCCTGGGGGGGGGGGGCAGACAGGCAGCCATCAGCATGGGGACAGGGGGACAGGGATTCAAAGCAGGTGGGGGGGTCCAGCCCCACCTGTGCAGGTGTACCAGGTCTGGATGAGGCCCCAGATGATGGTGCTGCACTTGTCACACATCTGCTTCACACTCTTGCTTTTCTCCTTGTAGAAGCGATGCTCCAGGATCACCCGAATGTTGGGCTCATCCTCGCCAGGGTCCTGCAGAGGGCGGGTGGATGTCAGTGTGGCCCCTCCAGCCATTAAAACCTCCCCCCACCCCGGTCCCGCCCCACCTTCAGCTCTGCAGCTTGAGGCGGAGGTGATGAGCCGCACCACGGCGTCCTTCTGCCGCTCCGAGTGCTCCGGCAGCGCTAGGATCACCCGCTTACACTCCTCGATGGCCTGGCGAAGCTGCTGGATGTCGACGCCAGGATGAGGCCCTGCAGAAGCAGGGAGAAGGAGGAGGACAGTGGGCCAGCAGTCCCCCACACCAAACTCCCCCCCTTCCAGCCCCACATCCCCTGTTCCCACTCACCTCGGGGCGGGAAAAGTGGTCCTCAGCCAGGCCCAGGTCCAAGGGTGCCTTCAGGGTCCGCTGGGGATGGATCCAGCTGCTGGCTGCAAGGGGGTGAGCGCCATGTGGGGCTGGCATCGCCCAACCACCCCAACCGTGGGCAGGAACGGGGGGGGGCAGCACCCACCTGGGGCAGGGGTTCCCCCGTCGGGGTGCTCCTGCTGCTGGGGGGCCTTGTTGAAGGGGTTGAGGTGGGCCTGGCGGAAGCGGGCCAGCCGCTCGTCGTAAGCCATCACCACCGACCCTGTAGGACACCAGACACCGTCTCAGTCCACCGTCACCATCACTGACACCCCATGACCAGCATGCCGGCACCAGCACCCCGGCACTCCATCCACTGGGCACCGGCACCCCATCACTTGCACCAGCATCCCAGCACTGGCACCGACACCCCATCAACCGGCACCGACACTCATCACCACCACCAGCACTCCGGCACTGTCACCGATACCTCATCACTGTCACCGCACCCAGGCACTGTCACCGCACCCAGGAAACTGTCACATTCCTCCTCCTTGAACAAACCCGTCCCTCCCACCTCCCACGCCGTGGCCCCAACCCTGTCACCGCCCAGCTCACCCCAGGTCGCCCCATTCGGGCACCATCCCCCTCCTCGTGCCCCCGAACCTGGTGCAGCCCCCATCACACGTTGTCCCCCATCACGGGGTCCTTGCAGCCCTGACCCACTCCTTACATTGGTCTGGATGGCAGCTCCTCCTCGCACCCCGACATTGCACAGCTCCCCCCGCACCTCCACACTGTACAGCCCTCCCGTGCAATTCTTTATTGTACAGCCCCCCTGCGCCTCATGCACAGCTCTCCTCCGCACCCCCTTATTGCACAGCCCCTCCCCGCACCCCTGCATTGCCCAGCTCCCCCGTGCACTCCTTTATTGCCAGCCCCCCGCACCCCCAGCACAGCCCCGCTCCCTCCCTCATTGCACAGACACCCCCCCCCTCCGCCCCCGCACTGTCCCCCGCCCCCCCGCCCCACTCACCGCAGCACCGCCCGCCGCGCACCGCCCCCCGCCTTCTCTGCACCCCGCCCCGCCGGCTCCGCCCCGCGCTGTCGCCCCCTGCCGGCCGGCGGACCGCACCGCGCCGGGCGGGGCCGCTGGGAGGAAAGAGGGGACGCGCCGGCACCGCCCATGGGCGCTGTCCCCGAGCCCGGCCCAGGGGTTCCTGCTGACCCCCGCCTGCGCCCCCCAACCGTGCCCCGCGGGCGTCTGTCCCACAGACTCCGTGATGTCTCGTCTGCAGAGGCCCCCGGCCCACAGCGCCTTGTTCCCCGGAGCCCCCAACCCGGAGCCCCCAGCCCCTTTGTCCTTTGTCCCTGCAGCCACCAGCCCCACAGCCTCCAGGCCCATACGTCCTTGTTCCTGGAGAGCCCAGCCCCAGAGCGCCTTGTTCCCACAGCCACATAGGTCTTTGTTCCCAGAGCCCCCAGCCCCATAGATCCTTGTTCCCAGAGATCCCAGCCCCACAGCTCCTGTTCCTGGAGCCCCCAGCCCCATAGTCCCCATCCCCATAGCCCCCAGTCCCAATAGACAGCAACCCCATAGCTCCTTGTTCCTGGATTCCCCAACCCCTCAGTCCTATAGTACCCACCCTTATAGCTCTCTGTTCCCAGAGCCCCCAGCCCATCCCTCTCCCCCACCCCCCACAGGGGCGCAGGGACCCCCAGGAGGCAGCATCCCTCAAAGCCAGGCATGTGTCCAGCCCTGGGGGCTGAGAGAGCACCCTGAGGTCTCTGCTCCCACATCAGTTGCAGGGACAAAGGCCCAACACTGTCCTGGTACAGGCAGAGGGCAGCCACCACTCCCCACCTCAGCATGGAGACAGGTGACAGTGGGGACAAAGCCACAGCAACCTCCTGGGTACTGCAATCAGACAAGGTGGCACCTGGCACCCCTAGCCCTGGGGTGGTGGCCATGTGGGGCAGTGCACATCCTGGGGGTGCTCAGGGACTGATGTGGGAGACAGGTCATTGTCACGGCCATACTGGGCACATGGGGTCCCCATTGTCCCCCTTGGTGGCAATGGCTGGGAGGGGGCTGAGTGTGTCCCTCCCTGCCAGAGTGTGTATGTGTTCCCCCCAAGCCACAGACGGGTGGTATCTGGACAGCAATAAATTTATTAAGTATTCAAAAAAAATAATAGACACGAACCAGTAAAAAACGAAAAAAGGGGAGGCAGGAGAGGGGAAGAGGGGGCCGAGCCGGCTCAAGGGGGGACAGGGTCAGGAGACACCAAAGGGACACGCAGGGGAGGCTCGGCTGAGGGGCAGCAGCGCAAAGCCAGGGTGGCTGCAGGCAGCAGGGTGGCGCTGGGGCATCACTTGGTGCCCTGTGCCTCTGACTCCTCCTCATCATCCTCATACATTTCACCCTCCTCCTCAGCTGTGGCATCCTGGTACTGCTGGTACTCAGACACCAGGTCATTCATGTTGCTCTCGGCCTCGGTGAACTCCATCTCATCCATCCCCTCACCCGTGTACCAGTGGAGGAAGGCTTTGCGGCGGAACATGGCTGTGAACTGCTCAGAGATGCGCTTGAAAAGCTCCTGGATGGCCGTGCTGTTGCCAATGAAGGTGGAGGACATCTTCAGCCCCCGGGGAGGGATGTCGCAGACGGCCACCTTGACATTGTTGGGGATCCACTCCACAAAGTAGGAGCTATTCTTGCTCTGGATAGCCAACATCTGCTCATCCACCTCCTTCATGGACATGCGGCCCCGGAAGACGGTGGCCACAGTTAGGTAGCGGCCATGGCGGGGGTCACAGGCAGCCATCATGTTCTTGGCATCAAACATCTGCTGGGTGAGCTCAGGGACAGTGAGGGCACGGTACTGCTGGCTGCCACGAGCCGTCAGTGGGGCAAAGCCTGGCATGAAGAAGTGGAGACGTGGGAAGGGCACCATGTTGACGGCCAACTTGCGGAGGTCAGCGTTGAGCTGGCCAGGGAAACGGAGAGAGGTGGTGACGCCACTCATGGTGGCTGAGACAAGGTGGTTGAGGTCGCCATAGGTGGGAGTGGCCAGCTTGAGGGTGCGGAAGCAGATGTCATAGAGAGCTTCATTATCGATGCAGTATGTCTCATCCGTGTTCTCCACCAGTTGGTGGATGGAGAGCGTGGCATTGTAGGGTTCCACTACTGTGTCTGACACCTTGGGGGATGGCACCACACTGAAAGTGTTCATGATGCGGTCAGGATACTCCTCCCGCACCTTGCTGATGAGGAGGGTGCCCATGCCAGAACCGGTGCCACCACCCAGCGAATGGGTCAGCTGGAAACCCTGCAGGCAGTCGCAGTTCTCACATTCCTTCCGTACCACATCCAGCACCGAGTCTACCAGCTCAGCCCCTTCTGTGTAGTGGCCCTTGGCCCAGTTGTTCCCGGCCCCACTCTGCCCTGCCAGGGGGAAAAGAGGCACCCAATAGCCGCCAGCAACCCCACACCCACGCTGGGGAGGGAACAGGCACTGGCGGCAGCATCGGCAAGATCTGAAGCCAGGGTGGGGTGGGAAGTGGAAACCACAAAGGTTTGGCAGCATGCTGGATGTGCCAGACCTTGCGGCACAGGTGGGGATACACCCAGCGAGCGCCTCGGGGATGGCAATGGCCTGGGAGGGGTCTGGGGATGCAGGCAATGGCGCCCCCCTCCTTGGGACCTACCGAAGATGAAGTTGTCAGGGCGGAAGAGGTGGCCAAAGGCACCTGAGCGCACACTGTCCATAGTCCCTGGCTCCAGGTCCACCAGGATGGCGCGAGGCACATACTTGTGAGCTGCAAGAGAACCCGTGCCAGGAGGGGACCTGCCACTCCCTCTGCCCCCATCCCACAGGGTTCCATGGGGCTGGATATGTGCATGTGCATCTCCCCAAGCATGGATCCCTGTGGGGCTGGGGGCACATGGGTGCGTGTCTCTAAACCACAGGGTCCCATGGGGTCCCATCCCAGGTCCATACGTATGTGTCCCTACATCCTGTGTTGTCCCATAGAGGTGGGGCTTATGTCATGCACCCCCCAGAATACAAGGTCCCTGTGGGACTGGATGCACCTGTGTCTCCCTACACTGCAGTGTCCCGTGGTTCTAGGTGCACATGTTCCCACCTGCCCCCCCAAATAACAGTGTTCCATGGGTCTGGGTGCATGTGTTGTCCCCCCCAAGAACACAGAGTCTCCATGGGGCTGGGTGCATTTGCCCCCCAAATCACAGGGTTGGGTGTACATGTCTGCCCCGCCCAACCCAAGGGTCACATTGGGTGGGCACATCTGCACCCACCATAAGGGTGGGAGCAGACCCTGGACCTACCTACACCAGGAGGAAAGGGTCTTCCCTGCTCAAGAAGGGGGAGATGCTTTGCATTGCCCTGGGATGGATCACTTACAGGAGGCCTCATTGTAGTACACGCTGATGCGCTCCAGCTGCAGGTCGGAGTCACCCACGTAGTTGCCGCTGGGGTCGATGCCATGCTCGTCGCTGATCACCTCCCAGAACTGGGGGGGACAGGGTTTGGAGGGGAGGGGGTGGTGAGGGAGGGAGGGGGAGCTCTAGGACCCCACACCCTCTCGGGCGGGGCGGGGCGGCGCCCCCTGGCGGTGGGGCGGGGCGGGCGCTGTCCGCGGTGCTGAAGGGCGGCGGACAAAGGCGCGGGGATGGGAGAGCGGGGAGGGCGGGGCCCTTTGTCCTCCCGGGGCGGCGAGAGGCGTGGGGGGGGGGGCGGCGGAAAGCGGGGGGGCGTGCGGAGAGTGGACGGGGGGTCGAGCGGAGGGGGAAAAGGGGGGGTCTCTTTGTCCACCGCCCGGCTCCGCAGCGGTAGGGCGGGGCCGCCCATTACCTTGGCGCCGATCTGGTTGCCGCATTGCCCCGCCTGGATGTGGACGATCTCCCTCATGGTGCTGCCGGGCCGGAGCGGGACAGGAACGGGTGCGGCGCCGGGAGCAGGAGCGGAGTGGAGCGGCACCGGGAGCGCGGGGGGCGGTGCCGCCACTGCCGCCTCCTTTATAGGCACCTCGCGCCGCACCGGGCCGGGCGTTGACGTCACCGCCGCGCCGCGGCCAATCAGCGGCCGCCGCCGCAGAGCCGCAACGGCCCCTGCGGCACCGGCGCCGACGCCCGCCCCGCCCCGCCCGGGGACCCCGGCATCACGGTACCCGTGGGTACCCGTGTAGGGCCCTACACCGGGAACTGGGGGACCTTGGCAGTCGCGGGGACGCAGACCCTGCACCTGGGGCACGGGCGGAGGGGGACCCGGTACCCCTGGGGGGCGCACTACCTTGCACCAGGAACGGAGGGGTGGGACCCCGGCACCCGCGGGGGTCACGGACCCCGCACCGGGGACAGGGACGGAGGAGCGGACGGACAGTACCGCCCTGCATCGGGGAAAGGGGAAGGCGTGGAATCCGGAATCCGCGCGGGGCACGGACTCCGCACGGGGAGTGGGACACACACACACCCGCCCCCGCACGCGCGGGAACCCCGGTATCCGTGGTGGCTGGGGAGGAAGGGACCTCCCCGGTCAAGGCGGGAGTATCCCGGGGCGGTGGGGGGACGGAGGTAGCACCCCAAACCTTATTCCGGCACGGGGGGAACAGGGACAGGGCACGGGGGGGCGGCACGAGGGATCCCAAGAACCCCCGCGGGGCCGGGGCGGGCGCGGCCTGAGAACAAAGGCAACAGCGAGGGGCGCTTTATCCGGGGGCGGCCGGGGATTCCCCCCGGAGTCCCATCCCACCGGTACCGGCCTCCTGCCACACCGCGCCCAGGGATGCTCCAACGTCCTCCCGATCCCCCCGGTCCCCACCGTTTCACCCGGGGCCGATGCAGGTGGCCACGGCCCAACAGCGGCAACCGGGAATAATTGAGCCTAGAATAAAGGGTGGTGCCGGGAAGGGCTGAGACCCCTCCCCCCGGGGCTCCCCAGGGGCTGCATCTCTGCAAAGAGCCTTTATTGGGTACCACAAGCCCATCAGCACAGACCAGGGCACCAGAGAGGGACACCCTACATCCTGTCCATCCATCCATCTGTCCATTTGTCCACCCACCCGTCTGTCCGTTGGTGCATCCGTCCTGCGGTGGGCACAGCCATGCGATTACCCGCGTTCCCACTGCCTACCAGGAGCACAGCACCACCTCCCGCAGCGTCCGCCGGAGCTCCTGGCTCCGGAAGGCGTAGATGAGAGGGTCAACCACTGAGTTGCAGATGATGAGGATGAGGAAGAGGTTGAAGTAGCTGAAGAAGCAGGTGCAGAAGGGGTTGGTGGGGCAGGTGACAATAAGGATGAGGTGAAAGAAGAAGGGCCCCCAGCAGATGAAGAAGACACCCAGGAGGATGGTGAGCGTGACGGCTCCCTTCAAGCTGCTGCTGCGGTAGACAGTGGGCTGCTTCTGCTGGCTGGAGATGCTGCGGAGGTGGTGGCGGGCCAGGGCAAACATGTGGATGTAGAGCACCAGCATGAGGACCAGCATGAAGAGGAAGAAGCCGATGAGACAGAGGAGGATGGCGTTGTTGCGGTAGTAGGTGATGAAGACAGTGCTGGAGACAGTGCTGGCCAGCCAGATGCTCGCCATGGTCACCACAGCCCGTTGCAGTGTCATGATGCTGTGGTAGCGCAGGGCATAGAAGATGGTGATATAGCGGTCCACAGCGATGACCCCCAGGAAGGAGAGGGAGGACACAACAGAGCTGCAGATGAGCATGTCGATGACATTGTCCATGTGGCGGACGATGCTGGCACGGATCACCAGCACGCCGTGCTCCATCAGCAGCATGAACAGTGTCTCCGCCAGGTTGCTGATGCTCACCAACATGTCGGAGACGGCCAGGCAGCAGATGAAGTAGTACATGGGCGAGTGCAGGTTCCTGTTCTTCAGGATGGCGGCCACCACCAGCAAGTTCTCCACCAGGCTCACCAGCCCCAGCGTGAGGAAGAGTTCATTGGGGATGTCAAGCCCCTGGCACCAGGCACTGCCGGTCCCAGCTGTGACATTGCTCTGGTTGCCGTCACTGGTGTTCCAGGGTTCGCGCAGCAGACGCAGGGGGGCCAGTGCTGACATGGCCCCCACCTCAGTCCCAGGGTCCTTCTGGCTGGGGGCTGAGCCCCCGGCACCCCCTGCAGCACCTGCACACCCCCCAAGTCCCTAGTCCACCCTGCCAGCGCTCCCACAGCACCTGGTGCCGAGGCTGAGGGGATGCAGAGGTATTTGGGACAGGTGGTCCCACTGCTCGGGGTCCCACTGGGAATGCTACACACCTCCCAGGCCCCTTGGTGTCACGGCCACCCTTCTTGACAGCCCTGCCTGGCGTCCTTGCAGCCTCGTGCCCGCCAGCCCAGGGTGATGGGAAAGAAAGGGCCCTTTCCCTGCCCCACTTTAAAGTCAGCTCCTGCAGCTCCTCCTCCTGAGGAGGGTGGGCACCCGCATGACCACAGCACCCCCGCAGTGAGGAGAGCCATTGCAGAAGCGCTGGGGCTGACGAATCCCCACCATGGACCTGAGGAGCCCATGCGCTGCAGGGCTCCATGCACCTTGGGGGGCTGTGTGCCATAGGGGTCCTCTATGCCCTGGGGGTCCAGGCACCTTGAGGTCCCCAAGTGTCGTGGGGTCCTGCATTCCCTGGGGGGATCCCTGCATCCTGGGGGACTCTGCGTCTTAGGGGTCGCATGTGGCTGGCCAGGCTCAGTGCCCTGGGAGGGTCCATTCACCGTGGGGACCCTAGTGGCACCCTCCCCACTGCAGGAGCCAAGCTGCCTCTCCCAGCTGCTCCACTGCCCCTCCCATATACCCCACTGGCCTCGCCTGACCCATCCCAGGAGGGTGTTTTTCCGTGGAGTGGGCAATGGATGCAATAGGAAATGTCAAAGGTGCAATAAATATCATGCTGTGCCTACACCCCAGCACAGCCCAGCACCAGAGGGAGTCCAGGCCGGCTCAGGGATGCAAGACCCATCTGACCGTCATGTGCCTTTGGTTGGTGTTGATGCCTGGAGCCACTCAGCAGCCAAACAGTCATTCATGGCTGCATGAAAAGGCTGATCCCACAGCTGTTCCAACCAGATACTTCCGCTCCTTGCTGGGAGCCTTTCCCTGTGGCACAGAGCACCCCAAGGCTTCCACGTGGGTGAAAGCGGCTCAGCTGGATGCGCTGGGAATGGGTTCCCAGGCTGCCATGGTGCCTTGCTCACTCGAGTGCCAGCACAGCTAACGTGTGCCATGTGCTGAGCCAAAAGCTCCAGCACCAGGCAAAGAGCAGCAAAACACCACCCACCCCCAGGGAATCGCAAGCAGGAGGAATCTGGATCAACAGACACTGGTTTCTCCCTTCCCAGCTGCTGCTCAGCTAAAAAGCGCGCCGGTACGTGCCATGAATTTTTAGTTTTTTCAACAGAGGCTTTGAGAGCAGAGCTAGAAAATGCCGAGTCTGCAAATCCAAGTGATGCAAACACAAAGCACAGAGGAGCAGATGGGGTTTCCGAGCTGTGGGATTCAGATGTGCCAGTAGGGATGGGATGGGGTGGGCTGGGCTGAGCCCTGGGGTCTGCACTGCAGCACTCAGCTGAACCTGTTCGGGCCCCATCCCCTGCTCCCCAGGGAGGAGACGCAGCAGCCGCTGCAAAAGGGGGGAGGATTGATTCTGGGCAGTGCAGCCTGGCTCAGCATTAGAGCCACAAATCCATCGTTACACAGCAGAAATGGGAAAAAGATTTCCGAGCAGCGAAGATGAGTTAAGGGTTTGAGAGCAGCTGACCTCATTCCCTGCTTTACAAGGTGAAAATAGGAAACAAGGGATGAGGGAGGAAACAATGAGGGAAATCCTTTCTGCTCCCAGCACGATCCAATGGCTGCAGCACAAGGAAGAGCCCCTCCCTGCATACCTCCTGAAGCACAGGGAGAGTTGCAGCCCCTGGCAGAGCACAGCTTGTGCCTTTGCACCCCAAGTGATGCAGTGGAACGAGGGCCCTGATCCCTTAAATCAGCAAGCTGGAAGGGCCCAGCGCTGTCCAGGCCTGCAGTGTTTCACAGAGGGAAAGAGGCTCGGGGCTGGGGAAAGCACAAAGGGCAGCACAGCTCAGGAGAGACAGAAAACAAAAGCATCCAGCCACTACACACAAGACCAGCAGAAGAGCAAGCAGGGGAATAGGGCAGCAAATGTGCTTGGAGGAGGCCAGAAGGGGACTAAGCTGACTTGGAGCTGAGGGACAGCTGCTCTAGATTAGCTCTGCCATCCTCAGACAGCCCTCGCCCCCCACTGAGAGATACGAAATGCACCCCCCACCCAAACAGAGTCTCTCCCCACAGCAAAAGTGGGTGCCTGGGGTTTGTGTAACTTTATTGGAGTGCGACAGAAGTCGTAGGGTGATTACAGAGGGGCGGGGGGCAGACGCGCACTCTCAGCTCAGTCCCATTCCCCGTCGCCTTCAGGATTGTCATCTCGGGGGGGTTCCTGAAACTGGATGTTCGCCAGCATGTCTCGCATGGCTGCCATGAGCCTGTTCACCCCCTGGTTAAGGTCCTGCCCTGCTCCAGCCTCTTCATCCCCATCGTGCCTCAAGTCCCCCTGCAAGAGAAAAGAGCTGGAGCACCCAGGCAGGGAGCTGCCCTCCCATCTGCAACAGCAGAGAGACAATGCCACTTGCCAAAAAGCATCAGGCTGCTCTGCAACCTGACGTTTACACACTGCATATGCCAAGAGCCACTCCCTTTGCAGAAGCACTGTGCAGTGGAAAACTTGTGTGCTGACAGCAAAAGTGGGCTCTGATCTGCCCACAGCAGCTGAGTGCACATACCTGTAAGTTAAAATTTGGCAACAGTGAGCGGAAGAAGAGAGATAAAGTGCTTTCGTTGGATGGATGATTCGTTCTGAAAGACAGAAGTCAGACCATGGTTAGAGGGGCAGCTTGGTACTGAGCTTTCACTGGGAATGAGACAGCAGAGATGCTGGGAGAACCACACTGCCCGGAGCAACACACAGCTCCTCCGGCACCAGGCCCAAAGCAGAGTATTGGGGGATTTGTGGGTAGCCAGCAGCTGGCCAACCTCCAGGGAGAGCAGTCATTAAAAGGCACTACCAGGCTTGCTCCCAGCTCAGTTGGTACACAATGCACACATGGGCTTCACCTCAACGGTCTGTGTGCACCACAGCGGGCTGCGCTCAGACCTGTATTTGCCCCAAACCACCTCAGTGTTTTCAGTGGCCTTTGCCTTAATGGTTGCCGTCTCCAACGGTGACCACCAAGGAAAAGCAGCAGGACCGGTCCTGCTTGTACGCTGTGCCTGTCTGCGAGCACTACAAGCCAGGCTGCTCTTCCTCCAAGGGGGAGGAGAATGCCAGCTCCAAGTGCCCATGTGCATCCTGGCCCACGGCTGAGGGTGTGCTGGGAACACATCGGCTGTGCCAGCACAGAAATGAGGGGTGGAGGAAGTACCTTTCTGGTCTAGTGTAGGAAATGATGGAGTCCAAAGGAGGCAAGGGGTCGAACCCCATCACAGGCTGTGAGGTCACCTCCTACGGGACAGGGGAGAAAAAAGAGTGAGTGAAGGCTGCATTGCCAGCAGCAGCGGCAAACACCAGGACACAGAGATGGATGGACCAGCTGGACAGCCCTTAATCTCAGGGAACACAACAGAGCCAGGCACCAGGTGCAGCCCAGCCTGCCCACACATGCCCACAGTGTGCCACTCCTGGAAGCCAGGAATAGTGGCCAATGTCTCCGGATGGTGGCTGGGATTTAAGATGTGCCCAGTGTCCATGAGCACAGCAGGGATGCAAGTGCCATCACCCCACACACAGCCTGTGCCCCGTCAAGGCCCCTCACCGGAGGCAGAGCTGCCATGGCTTCCTTGATCTCCGAGAGGATGATGTGCCGGTAGATATTCCTGGGTGCGCTCTGATATCGTACCTTTCTCCTAAAGCAGGGAGGATGAGAGAGGATTGCAACAAGCATGCCTCAGCATAGCAAGATTTGCATTTCTGCTGCTCTAGGTGCCTTGTCATACTCATCGCTGGTTCTGGGGGAGCGTGTTGTACCGAACAGAGCTGGCTTGAGGCAAAACCAAAGCCACTTGGCAGCTGCTGACCTCAGATGAAAGAGTGGAATAGCTCACAGATACTACACAGATCCCTTTCACTGGCCCCATTCCTCTGCAGGTCAGCAGAGCAAACCAGTTTCAGTTTAGGACAAGAGCTGATGCCTGCCTCTCTTGCTTCTCAGAGCTGTAAAGTGTTTCTAAGCACTCACTTTCCTTCTGCAATAAATGCCTGTGAACCGTGCAGCCATCTCCACCCCCTCCCAACCAGCAGCAACTCCTCTGTCCTCCTGGGCAATTTCCAAGGCGCACAGGATGGCTGAAGCTGGAGGAAGCCAGCACAGCACACACTCCCCAGCAAGCAAGAGGTACAGCTCTTGATTCACGTTTGTGCAAAGTAGGGGAGAAGAGCCTCTGCCTTGCTGGCTCCGTAGTGTAACCCTTGGCATCAGCAGCTGCCATCAGGTCCGCAGTTGCAGGGCTCCAAGCAAGCCTCAGCACTGCTGCTGCGCAGGACTGAGTTCCTCTCTTCTCTGTGGAGCTCCCCCAGCCCACTCTGTCCCCAAGCCATGTGTGAGAGCCACCCATCTCCTACTGCTGCACTCACTTGTGCTCAGAGTCCTCCACCAGCGGGTCCTGGGCATCCACCATCCGCAGCACCTCATGGACATTAGTCTCCAGCCATGCCATGACGGCTGGGTCCTTCCACAGGGAGTGAGTTCTCACCACGTAGAGGGACGTCAGCTGGTTCAAGGCAGGAGGCTGGCTATGGGAGACAGTCATTACTCAGGGCACTCTCCTCCTTCCTGCCTTAACCTCCCTGTGCTGGCTGGCAAGGGCTCACTTCTGCACTGTGCTTCAGTGTGAGAACACAAAGAGAGGAACTGCAGGCTCCCTGCTTTCCTATTTCCAACTACCTTCACCAGTTCTTCTGCCTCTGTCTGTTTTTGGAATAAACATAGCCATGAGATGAAAGTTAATGCTGCCTTGACCCAAGGGGGAGAGCATTCGCATGTTTAGAAGGACCACGTGTCAGTAAAATCCAGACTGGTAGGAGACAGCCTGCCCTGAGAGCATGCACACGTTGTTCTCTCTTACTACATGTACCGCCAAGCTTCAGTATGAACTTCTGACCCATCCACATTAAGGTGAGGTGGCTCTATTAGCATTATCACTGGCCATTATGGGAATCCATCATCAAAGTGTCTAACAGCTTCCTCAGGAAAACCAAATATTCTCCTCTGCAGCTTTGTAACTCCATTAGGTGCCTGAGCAAGCAAAAGCCTCACTACCAGCAAAATTGATTCCTTCTCTTCACTGAGAACATCTCTAGGGCTTACCTTATCTGAGCATTCAGCCCAAAAAAGGAATGGGAGTCGACCCTGGCATCAGGCTGCACACTGCAGTGATCCAACAATGGCATAAGAACTGCAGGAGAAAGACACATAGCTTGCTTTCAGCAGCCCAGCAAAGAGCACCACGGAGTAGCCAGTCACCACTGCCAGGGCTGCAGAGAGACAGACCCATCCTGGGGAGTCAGCACCCCAGGCACGAAACGAGGACCCACACCGGGAGGGCGTGAGGATGCTGCTGGAAATTATGCTGTGTTTTGATCTTTGTGTCAATGATGGAAACTGATCCAGAGTATACAAAAACAACAGACTTTTTTTTCCCCAGTGAAACAAGGTGCGATTTTCTGCACTTTATGCTGTTGGCCTTTGAACATGAACAAGGGTTTTATTTCAGTCATCATGACAAGCAGGAAAAAATGGTTTCAGCCAACACAAACTAAACCTCTGTTTGAGAGCTGGTTATTCCTGCCTATAAAGGCACACCCTCTGCCAGACCCAAAGGGGCTGTATATCTCCTTTCATGGACAGCAGCACCAACTGGATGAAAGCAAGAGTGATGGACACCCACAGAAAGCACATCTAAAACAAAGCAGTGCCTTGGAGCAAAAGCCAAGAGAGACTTACTGTCTCTGGTCTGGGCAACCCTGGGGTGAAACGTTTTCCTGCTTCAAGACTCCGATTCTCATCCTGCCCCAATGTGCACATTCGTGACCATCACTAATGAAGCGACATCAGCTGCTCTGTGGAGGGTACCCAGCAGGGAGAAGTCATTGTTCTTTTCCTAATATGTGGAGGGCTCACCAGCTGTGGGGATACTACCCTGCTCCACCGTTCTCTCACCAGCCCTGCCACGGTGCAGGAAGACCAAATCCCACCAGAACACCAGAGGCAGGTACAGCAGTACCTGCCACTGCCAGGTTGCCTGAGCTGCACCACCCTCTGAGTCAGGGCTCCCACCTCCCACAGAAAGAGGCAAATGCCATTTGCAACCCACAGGCAAACTGCTGCCTCTGCATTTGACTGCCTGGAATGCAGCCTTCACTCTCACAGATGAAGACAGCAACAAAGCCTGCAGGGACGGACTTACCGGTGGGGACAGACTTACCGCTTGGGAACATGATCAATGCGAGCTGGATGAGCCGGGCAGCTTTCTCCCGGGCTTGGCTGAGCTCCAGCTCCGAGCGCTCCTCCTGCTGGCTCAGGAAGAAATAGGCCAGCGGCACCGAGAAGGCAAAATTGGGCAGCTGGGACAGATTCCGGTGACTCTGCAGGATCAAAGAGACAGATTTACCGAGAAATGATGCTATGCAGAACCATCTCGATGTGGCTGGGCTGCACATGGGGTGGGGTTTCTTATTTGCTGGATTAAGTTACTTTCCAGCCTCTGGCTTGGTGCCCCCACAACTGAGTAAGCAATTTTGAGTTTGTACAATTGTTTGCAGGGTACCAGGATTACAAGAACAAACACCGCAGCCTTTATGGGTCATTTCAATGATTCTGGGATGCCAGCCTGGCCATCAGACAGTTCTCAAAGCGCTAAGCTGGTCAGGTAAACCTCATACTCTGTGGCCCAGCTGCCCCCTCTAGCTCAGCCTAAGTCGAGAGAGTCCCAAGCACCAACTCTCCCCTCTCTACTGACAGCTCACCTCCCACTCCTGGAACATGCGGGTCAGGAAGGTGTATTCTCTAGCTCGGAGGGCCAGAAAATCAATCATCAGCAGCACACACAGCGGGTCATTCTCTGGATCAAGGCTTCAGAGGGAGGCAAGCACAAGGGAAGGAAAAAATCAATGTCACAAAAGCTGAAGTAGCTGTCCTCATTTCTAAGTCAAACAAGACTTTCCCACTAGCACCCAGGGAGCTTCCAAGTGGAGATAATAGGAATGCTATCGTTTCTGCATGGCCAGGATGATGGTGCAACATCCTGCCTGGTTTGTATCCCTGCAGAGGGAAAACTGTTCCACTGTCACCACCCATGAGGAGGATCAATGGTCACACACCAAGCAGGCTGAAGCCACCATTGTACATCTACTCTGCAGAGACTCCAGACCCACAGCTCAGCAGCCAAAAGCAAGGGCCACCCAGGCCCCATTGGTTTAAGCCTTCTTCTTACAATCACCTCTCTCCAAAGCAGCACCACAGATAAGAACACTTGCTCAAAACTAACTTGTGACACTACATCTATAAGGAGCGGAAACGAGCCCTCAAGGAGCCTGGCAGCAGTAGCACACCTCTGGCATTCTTGTCCTCCCTGGGCTAGGCTCAGTGCATTGCTTTGAACATATTCAAAACATGTTTTGAGCATGTTTCTTCAAGCCTGTGACATCCTGCTCCATCCCAAGAGAGCAGGGTGCAGCCTTCGGTGGGGGCACCTACCTCAGAATCAGCTTGCAGA
This sequence comes from Dromococcyx pavoninus, assembly GCA_033558185.1. Classification (NCBI taxonomy): domain Eukaryota; kingdom Metazoa; phylum Chordata; class Aves; order Cuculiformes; family Neomorphidae; genus Dromococcyx; species Dromococcyx pavoninus. The sequence goes on along the minus strand of JAUMJL010001171.1, from coordinate 13,658 downwards.
TCTCCAGGGCTGTCCGAGGACAGCCTCTCTTCTCCAGCAGCATCAGGTGCTTGAAGAGAGCCAGGAAGAAAGACCTTCATGGGGAGCAGAAGCAGTTTTAGAAGGCAGATTTGGAGAGAAGTATCTCATGCCACTCAAGAACAGGGACCCACAGCCAGCCCCAGCTCCTCTTGCCTGAGCATGAGCACCAGTGCACAGCGAGAGGGGTCAGCTGGTACAGTATAGTGTGCCACAGACCATCATCGTTCCCATATATATATATAATCTCTTTGTGCAAGTATATGGACAGCAAAGCCATGGCCTGCTCAACCCTTGCTCCCCAGGATCCTACAGCCTTGTACTTTTGCAGAGCAACCGACAACTCAAAACAAGATAAATGAGTAAATCCCCAGTGTCTGCATCTTGCTTTGTCCCAGCCCACCCAGCTGCAGGGGGATGGTGACACAGTGTGTGCACAGTGCATACGGGGAGGAGTAACACCCAGATCAGACAAGATAGATTGCAGCACTCAGGTCCCAGACAGCGTGAGGCCCATCAGCGAGCAGCTACTGGAAATCTGAGCTACCTCCAGGTACAGCACTTTGGGAGGGATGACTTGGGTCAGCTGACTGGAAAATTCCTAGAATAAAGTCACCTTTCCTGCAGCTGCAGAGCTGTCATTACATAAAAGGCCAGGCCAGGAGCAGTACGAATGCTGGGGATGAAGGCCGGGCAGGCAGCACATGAGTGACCAAGCACAGTCATAACCATGCAGGGAGTATTTTTGTGACAGAAGTGCTGTTTTGGACTAAGGGGGACTAACCACATGAGAAGGATGTGATGAGGAAGAACAGTTAATGCTCCAATAAAAAAATCCCTTGGGAAAGAGGATGCTTTGCAAAGAAAGCTCAGTGCAAGAGCTGCTTGCACCGCAGCACACATCTCAGAGTCACACTGCTGCCTTGCTGAGGGGCGCTGCCACTAACTGCCAAGCAGCAGAGAAAGGAACATTCAAGGTCCCCCCGGCATTGCTCGCCAGCGTGGATGACGCAGCAGACGCTGTGAATCTGGGTCTCCGTGTCCAAAGTAGGCCAGGGCATGCCATGCCAGCTCTCAGGCCCACGTCAGGCGGGCAGGTGCGCTGCCTACCTGTTCTCCGGCCGCCGGTAGTCCAGCCGGCAAGTACCACTGGTGAGACTGAAGAGGGGGTGGAAGGAACACTCCAGGCTGTACAGCGCCTGCTCTGCAGACAGCAAGGACAGCGTCAGGGCAGGCCACCACCCTGGCATGCTGCTCACAAAATAGCAGTTGATTTAGCCCAGAAGACTATTATAATTGAGAGGTCTGATGCCCACAGACCATGAAATAAAAACCATGGAAGCTTGTGCACAGCCTAGCAAAGCACAAACCTACTTCAGAGTACATGTTCTCAGCCTCTCCCACCCCCATGCAGCCTGCGATGCCTTGAGGAGCGGAGCCTGAGGTGCTGACCTGCAAGGCAGGACGGCCCAGAGGGTTGGGCAGGCTCCATCCACAGGGCACAGGCTTCCTAAAGAAGCCCCTCGCACTGTAGGACCTAGTAGGTACTAAAGCAGACCCTCTGTCTGCAAGGGTTGTCTTACAGATGAGACTTCCCCCATGTCCAGACAATCCTTCCATTCATTTTGAAGGTGAATGCTGATGTGTTTTGCCCCAGACAAGCATGTCCGGCTCTATTTAAAAGCCTCCAGCAAAAGCTGCTGGTCTGCAGGGTCACATAAGGCCGAGTGCCCACAGCCCAGAGTCACGGACACAGAGGCAAACCAGCCCTGCATGTTTGCTGCTTCTCTGTTGAAACAAAAACAAAAGTGAACCAAAAGCTCCTTATTACTAATTCATGCCAGGACATCTCCTTCTCACTTTGGCTCTTACCTACAAGCTCACGGGCCATCTCTTGATCCTCCTGCATCCGGTATGCGTCGCTGAGCAGCAGAAGGGAATCCACATGGTACGGTTCCAGTGCCTGAAGCAGAGGCTACAAAAGAGCATGAGCTTGATTACATGAAGGCACAAATCATGGCTTTCTCATGCACTCTGCCTACAAGGCAAGCTCTGTAAGCGTGGCAAGGAGGCAAATGCCCTGACACCGCGCATAAGAGAGGGGCAGTTCTTGCCCCTCAGTCTGAAGGTGAAGAAATCCCATTCCACACCATGAGAGAGCCAACACTCAGACTGTAGGGCAAGGTTGGGGATGCACCTCACAGGCATGGCTAAAACTATGGATTTAAAGCACCTAAGAACAGTCACACTGCGTCGGAGCAGAGGTCTGGTCTGCCCTGTCTCCAAAAGCAGATGCCTGGGAAAGAGGACACAAAGCTGGGCACACTCGGTGACTCCCAGCACACCCTTAAGCTGCCAGAGTTCAGGGGGCCCCATTGTCAAAGATGCCATTGGTATTAGTGGTGTCTCCTTCGTGAATTTGTTCACTTACTGACACAGTAAGTTTCCAGCACTCCAGCTCTGCAACACAGAAAAGCACCACTTAAGCACACAATGCTAAGAACTTCCTTTATCCCAACCTGCCAGCTTCATCCCCATGTTGAAAGGGACAGCAGGGAGCTCTCTCCCTAACCCACGCAGGATCTGAGCCCTCAATTGCAGCTTCCCTCAGGCACCTCCCTCCCAGCCGACCCAGCTTTTCCAGCACAGAGGCCATGCCAGGCCTTTGATCATCTCTGTTATCCTCTTCTGAATCTGTCCCAGCTCCACCATATCCTTTTGGAGGTGAGGGCCCAGAACTGCACACGAATATTCAAGATGCAGGCAGCAGGCATAATTATATTTTTGTTTTATTCTCTATCCCTTAACACTTTTGAGCATTTGATCGTGTTTTTGCTTCCTCTGGATACTGAGGGAACATTCTGACACATCTATTACCATTTCAGGATCCAGGCTTCAGAATAGAAGTTTAAGCACATCTCAAAAACCTCTGCCCTCACTAATTATATTATAATGGGCTACTTTTTCCAAGTACCTAAAATTCAGTTTCAATATGAAAATACTGAAGCTACTTCAAGTCTCCTCAAAGTTTAATTTTGGGACTTTTTTTCCCCCCAAAAGTGAAAAAAAATACATAGCTTCAAAAGCTCCAGAAGTCACACATCTGCAGGGTATGGTACACCAGCCAGTGTGCCCATCTACAGCACAAAACCTCATGTTCTAGGCTAAGCCAGCCTAGCACCTTTGCTTTGGTGTCAATTGCCTGACATTTTACCCCTTTTCTGCTTGCTCTTAAGTTCCTTTCCAGTCCTTTTAGGAAGAAATGGAGCACCTAGCATGACTGTGATAGGAAAGTGTTCTTCATGCACTTACAGCTTCACCAGCAAAACCCTTTTAAGCCACTGGAAGAGCAGAAAAACACTCACTGAGAATGACCCCCCTAAAAATAATGTTTTGCATGCTCCAGCCACAGCAGCAAGGCAGATCTGGGCTCCAGCTACCTGGAACTGTGGGTGTCACAGGTAAACCAGTTGTAGGTTTGAAGTATTTGAAGTACTTCTGGTATTGGCAAACCCATCTGTTAGGTTTTACCCTTAACAGAAAGTCAGAAGACTGAAGCTGGTAGGAATATCTTCAAAAGTAGCCAGACTCACTTAACAGGGACAGAGCATAAAAGTACCACAGAATGCTTGTCCCACAGCCATGTGGGTCCTTGTTTGAGCTGTCCTTAGGACACTGGATCTCACGTTGATCACTGCTGCACAGGAATTACTTGGCATAATTTAACACGAACCCCTCAGCCCAGTTAGCAGGCAGAATTTATGAGCTAGAGAGAGCAGTGGCCATGAGCAGAGTGTGGGAAAGCAGAAGGAAGGAAACTTTATTTAGCAGACAATGGCCTCTTTAAGAAACTTCTCCAGGGCATATATCCAAGCTCATGTGGCCAGGATTTTCAGAGCAAAAATACCTCAATTATGGTTTGATATGGTGCAGAGCAATTTTACTGTTGCTTATCGCTACAAACTATAAATGTTACCATACAGTTTAATGAGCTTGGACACGCACGAAGAACTTTCAACACAAAGATTGTTCTGCTGAAATACCAAGAAAAGACATTTTTGATCCATGCAAGGGTCTATAAATAGAACAGCTGTTCGTTCAGATTCCCATTTAAAGATTGGCTTATACAATATTGTTCCTTTCCCAGCTGAAAAGCTGAGACAAGGGAGCTTTATTCTTACCCTTTCAGCCAAACGGCTTGTTCCTGCAGGCTCCTCTCAGAGATGGCTACCTGGCATGTTCTCAGGCAGAGCCACCAAGGCTCAGTCACCAGTCACTGGACCTCATTTGCATCAAGGTTGTCACTTATCTTACAAATAAGTTGAAAGCAGACTTCAGCAAGCAACACTGCCTTGGGCAGAGGGTTCTACTGCTTGGCCAAAAATCAGCACCAGGATGCATCAGCCCACCTCCCCTGGCAGAGAAAGGGGCTGCAGGAAAGCAGGAGGTAACAGTATGGGCAACCCGATTTCACAACATACCACAACGCTGTTGGGGTCCATGGACTCTATGTTTTTCAGGAACAGGAGCTGCACTTGCTGGTACTTGCGATGGTGCTCAAATGTGAAGTACTGCACTCCCCTCCTGGTCTCCAACAGCTGCATGGTGATACCTAGAGAGGGAATGGGAGACACAGGTACCACTGCCGCTGGTCTACAAGCACAAGCAGCAAGAGAAGCTTTCTGCTTTCTTATCACACAGGAAGCTCATTCATGTAATTGGGTACAAAGCCAGATGTGTTTTCAGAAACTCACAGAGAATTTCACTTTGTTCCCTCCTCCCAAAGTCTGAAACCCACCCAAGAAGCCCGGGCAGCTTGTTCTCCTGTGGACATTTCCCATTATCCAGCAAGATTGCTCTAAGAGGGGAAGGATTCATCACCTACTACCTCCAATAAAGGTGTGTGTGTGGGGAAGCTCAAAGGCTGAGATACAATTAAACAGAGTTCTCCCTGTTGAGAAAGAAGTTGTTTTCATCAGCTGATGCGCAGTTCCCTTTCTGCATCAGCCAGGATGAAGACTGGGCGTGGCAGCTGATGAAAGCAGCTCTGGTTTCCATGCGTGGAGGCTCTAGGAAAGGCAGGCTGGCAGGAACGGTCGCCTGTGCCAACACGGGCACGGGACTGACATGCCCTGTTGGCTAGAGGCAGCACAGTGTTTTGGGAGGTGGCACTGAAAGCCTCACCTGTGCTGGTGTAGCGTGGCCAGTTGTTGTCAGGAGCCGTCAGCCACGTGCCACGGACATTGTGGCGCTGCCTTTGCCTTGGCCTGAGGAAACAAACAGGAGAAGTCACAGTTTCTCTATACTATCAGAAAGAGGAGGACTGAAACCAGCCAGAAAAAGGATGATTCAGGGAAGGAAGAAAAAAAAAAGATTCAACTTCTTTCCCAACTGCAGCCCTGACATATGGAGCTTTTGCCCACAGCTTTAAGATGTTTGCCTTCCAGACACAACACACCTTCACTCAGGCTCTGCCTTAATTTAACCATTCCTCTTTGGGCCAGTCAGTGCCTCCAGCATTTCCACTTCAATAGCTTCTCTCCCCTGTTTTCATTCCTACCAAGTCCTCAGCTGCCTCTTTGCTTCAAATAGCTTCCCAGGTCCAATTAAGAAAGCCCCATGTCCCTCTGACTCATCTCTTCCCAGCAGTGCTTTCACAAGTCAACTGATTTAGTTTAAGCTGAACTCACAAAAGCAACCAATTTATTGGTTCAGGGCAGGAGGGATTCAGAAACCAAGGCCATGCTAAGAAAATCATGTCTTCTCAGTAAGGCACTTTTTCTTCCTCAAGCACTAAATATTCTTCCATAGACACTCTCAAAGAAGGCTCCTCCTTCCACTACCACTGTTCTGAACTCATATCCTTCTTATGTGCACATTTCCAACCAGCTCAAAAAAGCAGAGATTTGTGGATAACACTGACCACAGCACAACGGATAATTGCATAGGGACCTCACACCCAAGAAGCAGCTGGTTCCCTGGGCTGCTGAAAGCAAGAGCATGAGACCTTCTGCAAAGTATTCAGGGTCTACTCTGCAAGACAGAGACTTTGGAACAGCAACAAGTGAAAAATGTTGGAGGAAGAAAAAGAAAACAAAACTTTGAATTTGAGTGAAAGGACTTTAGAAGGGTGTTTGAGAGTAAATTAGAGGGGAAATCAGCAGAAGAAAAAGCAAATGCTGGAATAAGCCTAGGGAAGTCTTAATCCCCCTCCATACATGACACAAAGCATTCTCCTGTCCCAACAAGTGACTGCTAAATGATTAAAACAACTTGAACACTGCATTGCCTGCCCAGGTGAGGCACCAGGGCCTCAGCAAGCTGTACCAAGAGAAAGACAGACACACTGACTTGGACTTTGAAAGGGTTTAATATTAGATTCTGGACTAACCTCTGATCGCCAAGAACAGCACGAGCCCCAAAATATCGCTTCAACTCGTTCTCTGGATTCAAGTTTCTGGGAAGGTTTAAATGAGAAAAAAAAGCTACTGTCAGTTAAACATAGCCAGAATTCTCACAGGTGAGGCTTTTCCATCAATGTCAAGCGTTCTCCATCTTGAACTGCTCTGGCCAAGCCCCTGAACCATCACAACACATAGAAAGGAGACTAAAAATAGTCAGAACAGAAGGCACTGAACTCCGTTTGATCAGATGCTTCCTTCACGCTGGGTTGGGGAATACTGCTGCTGCCCTCTCCAGGGCAGCTGGGGCCTTAGTCTGGGACACTCCCAGGACAGCCACTGCTCAGGAGTGCACAGCTGAGGCACACGTGCCTGGAAAACATGAGATACCCACTGCCAAGCCTAGCAGCTGGCACCCTGCAATTCGGGGCAAGCACCATAATCACTGTATGGAGGTTGGCAAGGAATAAAATACATTTTTTAAATACAAAGATCTTGTATCAAAGTATGACAACACCCACAGCTTTCTTCATCTCCCATTTGGTCCACAGAAGGGAGGTGTATTTGAGAGGGGGTTCTCTCAGCCATCCAGCAAGCAGGGCTTGAAAAGAATGAGTGGGAAGGCTGAGATCCAGCACTGTCAACCCTCACCCACTTGGAGATCATGCAGCTCTCAGATTTCTGAATAATGTTTACCTGACCAGAGATGTCACTGAGGTCTAAAACCACCTCTAGATACACAGACATTCATGACTTTACTGAAGTGCCCCTGAACTAGCTAGCACTGAGTGTCACCAGCCTAGATTCAGTTTTGATGTTTCAAAACCTGGACTGGTTAAATTTAAATGTTTGCTCCCGAAACAGAAAGAGCTGCCAGTGCCTGCACCAGCCCAAAGCCCTGAAACACACTGGACCCACCAGCTGGGCCATTCCCAAGAGGCTCAGGTGTTACAGGTTTTGAGTCTGAGGCCAATCCATTCTTCAGCTCTTGGATACACTTGGCACTTAGTCCACTTTGTTGATGGTGACCTGTGTGAAAGGTTAGACAAGTCTAACCAGCCTTCCTGGTGACATTAGGTCCTGGCACTGCTGAGCCCCCCTCAGAAGACAGCACGTGCTGTGGTGGGGTCTGCTGCTCACAGCTGAATGCAGCCAGCCACCTGGCCAGGCAAATTTGATGTTAAAACTTTATGCACCAGGGCTCTCAGCAGCTCTGCAGAGATTCCCCTACAGAATATTTTAGGCTCGAAGGCATCCTTGGAAGCTAATCTGGTCCATTCGCCCACTCAACCTAGGACTGACAGCAGAGAATACCAGTCATCGTTCAAAACCGAACACAGCTCTATAAGCAACAGCTGGAAACGAGGATGTGCACAACCATCACCACAACCCCTTTCAAACAAGGTCCTGAACTCATGGCCAGGTCACACTGGGAGGCTCCAAACTCTCTTCCTCAGGAAATAGATATCCTTGTCACACCGAAGGCCAAAATGTGGAAGGAAGCAAGCACTACCTGTGCTCTACATAGAGCAGAGGCCTGTTGTCAGCAATTATCCCGCTCTGGGTCTCCTGTGATAGCCCATTGGCATCCTCAATCTTCTCCAGCAGGGTGTCGATGTTTTCCAGGTCATTGTCTTCCTTAAGATAGGCATATGCAAAGATAAGGTAGTTATTACAGAATGAGTCACTGTAGCACACACTTCACTCAGATCACACCCAGCTGCCTCTGGGTTCCTTGGTCTGTTCCAATCTCCATGCTGCTGCCTCATGGCCCACGTCGGGAGTACACGTACTCTCTTATGGAGGTCTCCTGCTGTCTACTCTGCACTCTCCATTCCCTCAGAAATCCCACCCAGAGCCTGCCCAACTGCCCCCAAAAGGGCTGGCTGCTCCTCCTCACTTGCTCAAGGTATCACAGGGCTCTTCACACCATGATGAGTCCAAATGTACCAGCTGAGAACATCCACCATGGGCAAGAACTGGAATGCTCTCTGGTCTTTGGTCTGCCCTTCCTACCCAGCCTTTGCTGGCCTTTGTCTGGTTTACTTATACTGCAACTCCTATAATATCATGAAATGCTGGGGTGCTGATTTTAATCACAAATCTTTAAGTAATCGGCCTTTACCAGCTCCTTTCCATGGAAACACTAAGTTACTGCTGTGACTTTTGCAATAAGTTATCAAACACTCGCAGGATTTTAACCCAACACTAATGTACTGCACTCTCACCTTCTCCATTATCTAACAGCCCAAAGAATATACCCAGCAGTGCACATGCCACAATTGTGTAACACTTATCCTGATTTTCCCTTAGTTCTCCCCACAAACAGCAAGTGACGCATTTCTTATGTTTCACAACCTCATGATATAAGTGGGTGGAACACGGAAATCCATTCATGACACCCAAATAGCACTGCAAGCTTGCCTTTTCCAACTAAATATAGCCACTCCATGTGGAGTGAATACACGAAAAGTCTATAATGTGCTTTGTATTTAAGTGCTTGAACAAAGGTGGCATTATCTATAGCCAGCAAATCAAACTGCCTGGTTCTGGGTATGAAGGCTCCCTAGAGCCTACAGCTGGCAGATGTCACCTTACTGCTTGTTACCCTCAGAGCAGGAGAGGGCACAGGCTCTTTGATCAGGTTCTCTACCTCAACAACTCACTCCTGAGCTCACCTAGCTGAATTCCAGCAGAGGAGGTGGCCAGCTGGGTACCAACACTGGAGTCATGGCTCACCTGTTTGTACTTCAGCATCCTGTGGCTCAGGATGTTTAGCCAAGCATCTCCCCGAGCAACAGTTAAGACTCTTAAACCTTACCAGAAAACCAGCTCCCACTTGAGTTTTATTCCTATTCAATTTAAAAGACTGTAATCCATTTAGTCTCCCAGCCTAGCTCAAACAGATTATGTATATTTAAGCATACATATTTGTCTCTTATAGTTCTATCCACAACAAACACAGACACTAGATACATTTCTCACTCCCAAGCACACTTCCTTAGGGATAGACAGCTTAGAGAGAATCACCATCCTCTTACTCCCTTCACCACAGAGGGACTGGAGCGAGTCTCACAGGAAGAGCACCTGGCAGTGCATGTGCTGATAACGCACTGGCAGAAGCTCCTGCCAGTGTTCTGCTACCAGGTGTCAAACTACAGAGAAGGTGTGTGGTTGTGCCTGGAGACAGGAGCGTGATGATGGCTGGCAGCGAGAGCTCTGCAGAGCCAGGAAACCTGCCTAAGTAGGGCAAGGAAAGTATAATGAAAACACAAAATCCCTCGCACAGTACCCCCTCCTGCGTGAAGCCTCCAAGCAGAGATAAAAGATGCCACTGGGAGGATTTCAGCTCTAAGCATCTGCAGCAGAGCTGCGCGAGTCCCGGCTGTGTGATGGACCAGAGTCAAAAGCTGCTGTTGCCATTTCATACTTTTAAATGAGTACAGTGCAAAAAAGGAGGATTTTTGCCTCAAAATCTTTTCTGCAGCCACGTCAAAGTAGCCACTTTGTCAACCCCCATGCAGAAATTGGCACGGTCACTAACCCTCAGAGCGAGTGCACACGTACCAGAGTCTCCCCTGCTGAAGTTTTCTTGGTTTTCCTTTTCTTTTTTTTCTTTCGTGACTTGTTACTCAACACAGGCTGCAAAGATAAACAGAACAGCTGTCAGGGTCACAGACCACAGGGAGCTCCATGGTGGAGAGGTACACTTCCCACAGGGATCAGCATGCCAAGACAACCCTTAAATGAAACCAATATTCATCCTTTCAAGCTTCTCAGCAAGTGGAAATTAAGGCACAAGGAGAAAAAGCAGGAAAGCACCAAAGGTTTACAAACGCAAGGGTCAGACCTCAGCTGACTTTCTATTAATGTCTGAGGCTACAAAATCAGACAGAAACAGTTTAGACATGCCCAGTGTGGAACAAACTTTATTTCTGTTTTCCAGCAAGTGTGGCAGTTTCATGAGTTGCTCCGATTTCCACAGAAACCAACACCTGCCCAAAAGCACCACACAATTCAAGCTCCTCTCGCTGCAGATGCAGCTACTTCATCTCACAACGCTGCATGGCATTCCCTAACCCAGCAAGCAAGCTGCTATCCATGCTGGCTCTTCCCCAGGGCACAAAAACATGCTAAAAAGCACATTTCCAGCATCTAGGCAGGTAATACAGAGAGTAACAGCATTACCAGAAGAACCCACAGCTCCTGAGCTGATTTCAGAACCAGGGTATCGCTCAGCCCCAGTATGGCTCTATCGAGTGATGCGGAAATTCCCACAAAGAGCTCCCACATTTCTACCCCAGAAGCTCCAAGAGAAGCAGCAGGTTTACCCTGCAGCAAATTCACTGGGTCAGGGCCTGCTCATGCATGGATCAACCGAGTAGAGCCCACAGGGCACGTGCAGAGCATTACCGAGCCCCTGGGCTGGCTGAGGCCACCAGCAGAGCTGGACTGCACACAAACAGTGGTCTTTGCTCCCCTGGCCACACCACCTGGCACCCAAACCCCACAGGCAAACACCAAACGCTGAGCTCTAACAGGTGAGGCCAGGGGGCTGATCCTCTTTCATTCCCCACTCCCATTCCAGTGAGAAATGGGCTAGACTTGCAATATTAAATTACTCATTAAAATGCCCCTTTCCTTATGTGCTTCTGCAAGAGTTCTGCACAGAGACACTACCGAGCTATGTCATGGTTTGATCCCAGCCAGCAACTAAGCACCATACTCCACCAGCTCATTCCCTCCTGGTGGGATGGGGGAGAATCAGAAAGGTAAGTGTGAGGCAATTCATGTGCTGAGATAAAGACAGTTTAATGGGGAAAGCAGGAGTCACACAGACAATCAAAGCAAAATAAAGAATTCATTCACTGCTTCCCATCAGCAGGCAGGTGCCCAGCCACCTCCAGGAAAGCAAGGTTCCATCATGTGTAACATGTTAGTTGGGACGACAAACATTACATTACATATTCCTCTACACTGGACACTTTTAAGGCTCAGCTAGACACTAGGCCATCTCATTTAAACTATAGATCACTTAGAAAGTTGGACCAGATGATCCCTGAGGTTTATTTCAATCTATGATTCTACAATTACTCCAAATGTCCCCTCCTTTCTTCTTTCCCCGGTTTACATTGCTGAGTGTGATGTCACATGGTGTGGAATAACCCTGTCGTCAGTTAGGGTTGGTTATCCCAGCTGTGCTCCCTCACAAATTTCCGTTGGGAGCCCAATCACTGTTGGGGTGGTGTGAGAGCCAGAAAATGCCTTTGCTCTGTGCAACCACTGCTCAGCAGTAACAAAAACACCCTTGCTCTGTTGACGCTGTTTCCACCAACAACCCCAACCAGCTACTGTGAGGAAAATTCACTGTAGTCCAGCAAAAAACAGCACAGCAGACACAAACCACAAGAGGGAATCTTAACACAAAACAACAAGAAAATGCTCCTGAAAAGAGTAAGTTCAACGTTTGCTTTACGTTGCTTGGAGTCTTCACATCATCCACTCCAAAACAAATGTTACTCTGAGTATTCCCCCACCAGGCCGGCCCCACACACTCTGCAGAGCTCGATTAACTGTGCAGTGAAGGGAGCAGAGAAGCAATCTCTGTTTCAGACTCCCAGGCTGCTTTCCTTCCTGCGTGCTTTTCCCAACTTCAGCGCTCGTGAAGACACCGCACAAGGCCTTCCTCATGAACCTCTCCTCTGTCACTGCAAAACCTCCCCTGACCCCAGGCACAAACCCAACCCTCAGCACCAAACTGCTCACTCTCCTCCAGATCTGGAGCCCTCAGCACCTGGGTTTCAGATCTCTGGTGTGCATCCCTCTCCTGCGCCTCACATCCTCAGCCTCTGACAAAATCCAGGTGCAAGGAAAGCGGAACAGGCTTGTCTGTCACCACAAAGCTGCTCAGCACACACAAGCAGGGAGATAGTTTCCTTATCTCCACACCTCGCATGGTGACCACCATCATCACCGAAAACCTGCGGTTTAGTTACCGTTTGGTCTGGCCACTCTGCCCCCTCCTCATCTCTCTGCCCGTTGCCTTCAGTCTCTTCAGTTACAGCCCCTTCGTTGTTCCCTTCCACTGCATTCTGCTCGCTGAGCCGGGCATCCGCTCGCTCCTCTGTAGGTGGCACATCCTCCTCTGATTCTTCAGCAGGGATCTGCACAAAGAGACAGACAGAGAGCTGGGGTTGTGCTCTGCCCTCTCCTGTGCCTGAAGGACAGAATTCCCCAGGGATCTGATCTGTTCCACTGCAAATGGAAGAGAAAAATGTCATAGAAGCAGCACAGAATGCTCGACTGGCTTCTCCAGCAGACAGACAGGGATGAGTTCTCATTCAAAGTGTGTTGCACCTGAAAGAGCCCTGTGCCCACCAACTCACACAGGACCATAATGACCCACAGCCAGCAGCAAAAAAGCACACCCCTATCTGGACTCTGGTCTTCCTTCAGAAGAGACTCCAAAACCAGCTTTGCACATGCTTGCGCAGCCAAAACTTGGGAAGGAGAGGGGACCACTGGGGTTGGCCAAGGTGCCCAAAGAGGAACGATCAGGGTCTGTCACTTCAAGGACCAATCTGTGCCACCAGGGCCTGCCTAACTCCCAAGCACCAGGACCGTGTGGCACTCAGAAGGTAGCACAAATATTCTTAAAAACAGTTTTACCGTGCCAGTGCTCAGGCCTAGCTCTGGTAGCATTCCAATCCAGCACCTCCTGGTCTCTCTCCCATTCCTTCCCAGTGCAACCCCAGTTGAGTCCCCTCCATTCCTGACGCCCGAGCTGAGCCTTCCCCAGAGTCCCCGCTCTCCCACCCTCCCAACCCTCTCAGTCTCACCCCAGGTGCTGTCTCTGAGCCACCCTCTCCCAAACCTCACCACCTCACCCGCCTACTTACCAGCTCGAAGCGGTTGCTGACGCCGCTGCGGGCTGGCCTGCGGCGCGGCGCCCCCTCTCGGCAGGGCTGGGGGCCGAGATCCAGGCCCAGTTCGCCCAGACCCGGCTCCTCCTGGCCCCGCTGCTCGCCCCGCAGCCGCCGCAGGGCCCGCCGCGACATCGAGCCCAGCGCCCCCCTTCGCCCTTTCCGTTCCGCCCGGCGCGCTTCCGCCCCGCCCCTTCCGCCCCTTCCTCGCACGCCGCACCCCTGCCACCCCGCCCTCCTGCGCCTGCGCGCTCCGCCGCTTAAGGCCCGCCCCTTACACCCCCGTCCCACTCCCACTGCGCATGTGCGCCCGCGC